>JACEFZ010009289.1:25000-37153 GCA_014155875.1 Cepaea nemoralis | reverse complement strand
GATACCATGTGTTGTTCCTGTTTACTCACCCTATGTGTCAGTGATGGATGCCCTTCAAAGGACGTCATACGTAGACAGGCCATAGCAATCAAGAGGTTAAACAATCTTAAGAGCCAATGGCTCAACATCGACAAATAAATTAAACAAAATGAGATGGTAATCAGCTTAAAATCACCATGATAGACAATTAAAATTACTGTGTGAATAAGTGTGCTGTATATTTCAGTTAAAACAAAAGTCGCTTAAAAGTCGACATTATTGACTTCATTGCACCGGGTTATTATCCCATATGGCTTAGTCTCTTTCCGCCGCGTGGAAAGCATCTCACAAAGCATGAACTCCGTAGCTTCAGCGATGACCCTCATGATTCTTCGAAAAAATGCACTCGTGAACCGAAGGACGCTGCCCGGAGTCGAACCCACAACCTTCGGAGCCCGAGTCAGACGGCTTGACCACTTCGCCACGGGATTTATCTAATTTAGTTATGTTGTGTGATTTTCTGCAGTATATACCTGGCGAATTGCAGCGAAATTTGCTATTCAATAAATCGTGCAATCTATTGCTTGTGTCTTCGTTATTCAAATTCATATTCTTTTTAAATATATTAAAGTAAAATAATCGAGAACATGCATCTGTCTGTGGCGACATAGGAATGTAGGTCACAGCCTCACTAAAGAAAAATATCGGGCCTTTATAGCGCAAATGATACAGAAGCAAGCTTGGACTACATTGGACCAAGAAGAAGAATATATACTGAGCATGCACTAGTATCAGAACTGAACTCCGAAGACAACTGGTTCATAAGGAGCGTACCGACAAGATTCCGGATTATTTGCCAGTTCTCCTGCCTGATGCCTTGTCATGCTCAAGCTGTCTTCAATGTTCTGTGCCCAGTTTCGTGCTGACTGACCCATGCCTTCTCTCCTAGAAACCATGTCTTCCATTTCTGTCCTTCCCAAACCCCTGTGACGTTTCATATGTCCAAAATATGTCAGTTTCCAGGAAATAATGATGTTTGTGAGCCAGTTTTCTACGAGTGCCTATCTTGTAAAATGTCGGTATTTGCCTTATTCTTGCTCTGAGATAATCCAGGAATTTTTCTAAAACATGTAAGGTCACACAGTGAACAACCTGGATTAAAATTCAATTGTAAGAAGACACACATTATAGTCGTCACTAAGAAGAAGGAAATACCACAATCTAATATACAAGTACATGAGAATATTCTTAAAGATATGAATCGGTACAATTATGTCGGAACAGTCTTAACATCCGAAGGGACAATCCTTAAAGAGATTAGAACAAGGATCACCATGGGGAAGGCAGCCTTTTGCATGATGAAAAACATACTGACCAATATAAAGGTGTCATTTGAAACAAAACAAAAAATAGTGTTGAGGTGCTACATAGAACCTGTACTTGTGTATCGATGTAAAGCGTGGACAATGAGCAGACAAGCTAAAAAAAAAAGCATCTGATGGCTGTGGAAATGTGGTTTCTAAGGAGAATGCAAAGAATACCATGGACAGATAGAAAAACCAACGTCCAAGTCCTACAAGAAGCAAATGAAAACCGTAAACTGATTAGAGAAATTAGACGTAGACAGTCACAATTTTTTGGTCACCTTATGAGAAGAAATAAATTGGAGAACTTGGTGACCACTTGCGAGATCGAGAGGAAGAGAACAAGGGGAGGACAGAGAAGTAAATACCTAGATGACTTTGCCACGTGGCTTGGTCGAGACAAGAACACTGAGCTGATCCACGACTCTGGGGATCGAGTGAGATGGCAAAACATGACCGCCCATATCTTCGTAAAACAAACATCATTAACCTGTGTCATACCGGTAAGCGTAAGCGGTCATGTTTCGCCATCTCACACGACCACGAAATTAGTGCTTGAGCTCTGTGTTTTTGTCTTGACCATGGCCAGATGGCCAAGCCATCCAGATATTTACTCCTCTACTTGTCCCTTGTTCTTGTCCCCTTAATCTTGCTAGTTATCACCAAGTTCTCTGGTTTATTTCTTCTCATAACGTGTCTAATAAAATACCTCTCTACGTCTAATTTCTCTAATTAGTTTACTGTTTTCATTTGCTTCTAGTAGGATTTGTCATTGGTTTGAATGTCTGTCCATGGTATTCTTTGCATTTCCTTTAAAACCACATTTCCACAGCCATCAGATGTTTTTGAGCTCGTCTGCACATTGTTCACGTTTAACATCCATACAAGTGCTATGTAGCATTTCAACACTCTTTTTCTCGTTGCAGTTGACATCTTTTTAATTGGTCAGTATGTTTTCCATAATCTCTTCAATGCACCTTCCATCAGATTCTATGGCTGTTCCAAGATAGCTGTACAGATTGACATGTTTCAGAATATTCCAATTTACCAGTATATTTCTTTGTACTGACGACCATAATCTGTCTTCTTAAAATTTAATTCTAACCCTAGTTTTGTTTCATTTTGTACATTAACCTATCTCATAAATCTTGTAGATCCTGTTCATTGTCTGTAATCAATACTGTCTGCATATATCTGCATATCTAATGTTATTGATGTTATGTTCCCACATTGGTGATTGCTCTTATATCTTCTAAATTTCTAAATAATATGTTATCTGTATAGGGAAAACCGATCTGGAGACATTTCACATCAATGCCGTAAAACAATAGTAAAGAAAATTATGTAATTCTAATCTTCAGACAACTCATGATGTGTTATAACCTCTATCCCAAGAATCCATCTCATCGTATAATGTGTGTTTTCTTATTTGCTTACATGTGATAAAAGCAAACTAGTCAGATTATTTAATATTTAGGTACTTTAGTAACAGCAGATGGAAAATGTATTTTAAATGTTCAATGCTGAATAGTCCCAGCAAAGGCAGCACTTCATAAGATGACGAATATTCTCTGACATTTATCTTTAACCATCGTGGTGTGGAAAAGAGTTTGTAAGAGCTCTATTGTACTAATCTTGATGTACGGAAGCAAATCATGGACAATTAGCAGACAAATGAGGAATTATGTGGAAGCTGCGGAGATTTAGTTGTATAGAAGAATTATGAGAACACTGTCGTGGTTCCTATTATCGTGTCGTCCCTGGAGTGAGCGGAATCAACACCCACATTATTTTTAACCCCATATAATTATTCTGGAGATTCCACCAGATTCCGTCCACAACACTCCCTCAGTCAATGGATACCTCTTTCTCTCTCACTCACCACTGGATCGTGCCCCCTCTCACACTTCAACAACACTAGCTTCTAAAAATTAATAACAAAAAATTTAATGAAGCAAGGTGTATGTATGTGAGAAGTGTATGTGTAGAATGTGTGTCGTATACTATAGTGTATCTGTAGAATCAGACCAGCAGATCCAGAGCCAAGTCAGATCATCATAGCAATGGCTACACCACAGCAGGTTAGCTCAGCACACAAAGACTTCACCAAACGATGTGTCTCTCCTGCCAGACTTTGACTTCCTCCGGTAGCTACTTGATAATCCAGATACATGATCATCAGAAATAGATATAATCTACCACTGATCATGGATCGGTCACACACAGTATAACTAAAGGTCTCTATAGTTCTGATATGTACCAATCCCTGTACCGTGAAAATATGTGTCACTGGTAACACACTTGTTCCTATCTATTGTTCTAGATTGTCACAATCACAAAGGTACAGGGTACCATTCCACTGGAATCGACTACTCTATGAGAACGCTACGTTAAGTGTTCCTTTTTAATCCCTAGTGTTCATTTGATATGTAGTGTAAAAACCGAACATCACCCAACTTGGGTGAACCCTATCACAAAGGAATCGTTTATATGGTTTTGCTCAACCGAGCCAGGTTCTTGTGGACCCTCCTGATTATGGACGTAGCTAAACACTGTTGAAGAAACTTTCTTCTCTGAATTTATCCATATTATTAACACAGTGACTGTTCATCTTGTTTTCTTCCTAACCAGAGTAGAACTTTATCATAACCGGTGTGGAACTTCCTCATAACTGGCGGGGAACCTGTTAAAGAGATAACTCACCTGGTAAGAGCAACCGGACACTGACTCCTATTAGATGAGTGTAGGCCTACGGCCTCGCTCATATATTTATCAGCGAACCAATCTCTGTCATGGGCAGAGGAGCTCATCACCTCGGTCTGAATTAGGGTCAGATAAGGAAAGACCAATATGTAAAGTGCAGAACCCCAGTAGACCCCCACTGGAAGATCCCACCATTGGACATTTCCTCTATCCCCCAACCATCCTCAATCTCTCCAGATATCACCCCACTACACTATTCTCAACTAGCAGACCTAATTACCATCTCACCATAGCTAGCTTTAACAATGCGACTGCCTACAGTCGCCGACACTCTTAACCTACCTAACCACAACGCAACATGCTATGTTCAAGTCCTAACTCTAACTATCACCAGCCTATCTTACACTAATTATCCCTAAATGCTATCTATGGATTACCTTATGTAACATTGGCCCTATTCTTGCATCGAATCTACACCTTGCCATGAAAGGCACATGTTCATTAACTTTGATTAATCCCGAACACGGTAGATTCTCTCCGAATTAAACTAGCCAGTTAAACACGTCAGCCTAGGCCCATTCCCTTGTTCACACTAACGGTACAAATTCTGTTTTGCATACCGTCGGGATTTTGTCCTTGTGATGTCATTCGAGGTAAACATCAGGTTGCCTCCCTGTCGGGACTAGTTTCCCGTACATCAAAAGTCCCTCTCGTCTGTGATCTAGCGAATTCATTTCTCCACTTCAAAGATCCAGCCGACTTTCCTTTCCCCAGACAATGTTGTCTCCAACATCACAAGAATAAGTATCCCCCTTTTTACCCTGAATACAACAGGCATTTTCTCTCAACAACAAATACATCAAACAATGCCGACAGATTTTCGTTCCTAGGGAACTCTCAAAGACTTAGAGTTTTTCTTTGATCCGACTTGAGTTTCTGTACTAGTAACAAACAATTGCAGCGGTGAAAACAGGCTGTCTTTGTTAGTTTATCATCTTATCGTTAACTTACAGTGATTCCGCGACATAGGCCCCCTCTTAAGCGAGTAGTCCATCTCACTCTTTTCCACTATAATTTCGATCCAGATGATTTATTCCTCTTCATAAGGAGCTGGGTGTCTGGACAGAAAATCCGCTCCACCATTTTCCTTCCGAGGTATATACTCCACTTGGTTTGCGTAACAAAACCACCCCCGCATTGTATGGGGATGTGGATGGCGTAATCACGTCATCCTCCAGCAGTTTCTGTATTTCCTCCTCCAGGGCCTTTTCTTTAGAGAATGGCACTGGGTAAACCTTTTGGCGAACAGGCTCCTGTGTGGTCAAAGCCATCTCGAACTCAACCAACCTCGTTCGTCCTGGTTTATCAGTCAGTATCTCCTTATGAGACTCAAGAACCTGGGCAATCTTTTCCCTCTCCTGGGAAGTCAGATCAGGGTTCACCTGCGCATCCATGTAGGTTTCCTGGTGTACCAGGGGATATTCCCTGCCCTCGTTGGTTCCCACTTCAGTCTCCACTGCAACTGCCATTGCCATGAGATGGGCTGCTTTGTCTCCGGGTCTCTCCTCGTACTTCCGAAGGAGATTGATATGGAAAATATTCGATTTTCCCCGGATCCGGATCTGATTGTTGATTCTGAATATCACCCTTTCCACGGGAAATGGTCCTTGCCAACCTATCTCCAGTTTGTTGTTTCCCGTTGGGAGTAGCAACAAGACTTTGTCTCCCACCTCTAGGGATCTGTCCTTAGACCTACGGTTGTAGTAAGCCGCATGTCTTTTTCTGGCCTTTTTCAAAATTTGAGTTGCCAGAGTCTATCCCTTGTGAAGTTTTTCTTTCAGTTCCTCCACATATTTATAAGAGGAGATCACTTCTTCTGACGTCCCCTCCTCATTCCAACTCTCAACATGGCTTCCAACAGTCCCTTGATTGGACGACCAAACAGCAAAGTAGCGTGTGGTAGTCCTGTTGAGCCATGAGGTACTTCCCGATAGACAAAAAGTGCTGCTGGGATATATTCGTCCCACCTATCAGGTTTTACCTGTGCCAGTTTCCGGAGCATTGTCATCAACGTGCCGTTGAAACGCTCTACTTGTCCATTGGCTTGAGGGTGGTAAGGGCTGGTATGTATGTAGATAGAGTAGAACACTCTAAATACCTTCTCCATGAGCTTCCCACAAAACTGGGACCCATTGTCCGTCAGAATTTGATCAGGGAAGCCTAATCTGTAAAGGTCTCCATCAGTGCGTCCGCTAATCATTTCGAGTCAATCGTGGTCAACGATATGGCTTCACGCCACATTGTACAGCAATCCACAATTGTGAGTACATGCATGTTACTCTTCCTAGTCCTAGTAAGTGGACCCACGATATCGATGGCTACCCTCTCGAAAGGAGAGTTCATGATGGGCATCTCCCCCAAGACCACCGGTGTTGTCCAGTGTTTTGGTGCCACGCTCTGGCACTCAGGGCATGACTTCACATACCGACGCACATCCTCTGTAATTCCCGGCCAATAGTAATGGCAGGAAATTCGCTGCATGGTGGCGGCAATACCCATATGCCCACTAAAGGAGATGGTATGCCCCATATGAAGAATTTGGGAACGGTGAGCCTTCGGGACCACCAACTGACCGTATATGTTGTCTCCCCTTCCAGCTCTCCTGTAGAGTATCATATTCTTCATGTTGTAATGCCCCCGTCCTGGTTGATCAGCACTTCTCTGCAGCTTCTTGAAGCAAGTACGTAAGGTTGCATCCTCACTCTAGGCAGTTCGCAACTCCCCCGGCAGTGGGTTAGTCACAATTGCTTCTGCCTCTTCTATTCTCCTATGAGAGCGAGTCTGTATTGCTCCCATATGGATTGGCTCCCTGGGCATTCCCAGAAAGACATACCGGCAACCGAGGATGACGGGGAAAATGGGATCGGTCAATACAGCGGCCTTAATTGTGCCTGTGACATATCTTGACCGAATTCTCCACTTTAGCAATGGGCAAATTCATGGCTACAGCACTCTTCTGTGCAGGCTGTATTTCCATGGTCTCACCTGTGAATTCTTCTGGGTGTACCAGATCCGCGGAAATCACGGCCTCCCCGTCCAGTTCAGTGTCGTATAGACACTCAACTTGTCGACCGTTAACCTCTATCAATTCCACCACACGTGGTTTATTCTGGTCTGGAGTCTCTTTCTCGGCCTCGACCTGTTCGGTGCGCTCCACCTTAGGTTTCCCTGGGCACACGACGAAATGAGAATCTCCTGACTTTATCCTGCAGTCAATAGCATTGTGCGTGTTTGACCTGCAATGGTTGCACCATTTCTCTGTCCTAGATTGTCTAGTGCCGGACTTTAGTGAGCTCTCCTTGTGGCGAGCTTCCTTGTTGACCTTGGCATTTTCAGTGACAACCTCCTTGGAAGTCACTTGACATGCTGCGAAAGGAGGCGTTCTTAGTCCTTCGATTTGCAGTCCCTCGTATTGTGAGAGGGTAACTTACAAATTGAACACCACTTCTCCGACCACGGTCGTTTTGGTGTAGAGCTCAAGGTGCTCTTGCTTCCCTCCTTCTTCTTCTCCAAACTCTCCTCTGAAGTTTTTACATAAGGCTCCCCCTTCTTGGTTCCTGTGTTTTTGGTTTTCTTTCGGTCATGGCTTCTCCTGACTTTTGGTGTTGGTGGAAAGGTTTTCCCCTGCCTCCCCATGTACCTCGACGAACCGTTCTGCCAATTTCGTCACGAGGTCAATACGTTCCGCCCCTTGTTCTCCCAGGAATGTCCTGAGAGGTTTAGACATTTGCTTCTTCAACTGGTCGACCATCATGAGCTCTTCCAGACTCTCATAGTCATGTGCGAACCCAGCCAAATCCATCCACTTATGGAGATAGGATTTCAGACGCAAACTGTAGGCGGCAAACAACTCTCCAAGTTCTCGTTTCGCTGCTCGAAATTTTTTTCCGGTAGGTATGTGACGTAACCTCGAAACGTTTCAGCAGAGCCGTTTTCAATTCGTCGTAATTGTTCTCGTGTCCTGGCGGTAGGCGAGAATAAACCTCGTATACGGTCCTGCGTAATCCCTGGGACAACTTAAGACACCATTTGTCACGATCCAGACCCATAGCAACAGACATGGCCTCGAAGCGTTGTAGGTACTGATCAATCTTCTCTTTGTCTTCTTCGTAGATGGCTAGAGGGAACTTCATAGCATCGTAACTATGTCCACCTACTGGGGTTGAGCCCGGAAGAGAGGAACCTCCCACTGCTCCCTCAGTTTCCCCACTAGATTGCCTTTTAAGCTCGAGTTCCCGCATTCGGTAATCGTGCTCCCTTTTCTGAGCTTCTTGTTCAGCTTCCCGTTGCCTAGCAGCTTTCTCAACGTCAAGCCTCTTAGCTGCTTGCTCAACTTCAAATTTCAAAGCTGCTTGCTCAGCTTCAAGCTCCAGCCTTCTAGAGGCTTGCTCAGCTTCAAGTTTCTTAGCTGCTTGCTTAGCTTCAAGTTTCTTAGCTGCCTGCGCAGCTTCAAGTTTCTTAGCTGCCTGCTCAGCTTCAAGTTTCCTAGCTGCCTGCTTAGCTGCAAGTTCCAGCCTTCTAGTGGCCTGCTCAGCTTCAATCCTCTTAGGTTCTAGCTCCATCTTTCTCAATTCCATCTCGGCCTTCCGATCTTCCCTTTCTGCTTAACGATAATCCCTCTCCACCTCCTGTATGTAATCTGTAAGTGCAGAACCCGACAAGCCCATTTCTCTCCCCCACCCCTGTGCCATTAGTTCTGCCATAGTTAGTTTAGGAGTGGCCATATTTCAGAGAGGTAAGTCAGCAGGTTGCATGCAAATTATCTCCAAACAAATATATAGATATTTACTAATTAAAATGTGAATATATATTTAACACCACACGGCACAGCACAACACAACACAATAACTCAGTGACAAGAGTAGAATTAGGACCACAGAAATAAGTAGACGTATGAAGTGTGAACAGGCAAGCTATGTGTCTTAACTCCTATCCACATTCACCCTAGCTGGATCCTCACTAATATGATGTCACCGTCCTGTATCTAAATATTCCCGAGTCAAGAAATCCCGTGTCAAAAGATCATACTGTCAAGGGGTCCCCTTGTCGAGAGATTCCGTGGTCAAAAGATCCCGTTTACGATCCCCCAATAATGTCGTGGTTCCTATTATAATGTCGTCCCTGGAGTGAGGGGAATCAACACCCACATTATTTTTAATCCCATATCATTATTCTGGAGAATCCACAAGATTCCGTCCACAACACTCCCTCAGTCAATGGATATCTCTTTCTCTCTCACTCACTACTGGATCGTGCCCCCTCCCACACTACCCCAAAACAACATACTCAACAACTCTAGCTACTAAAAATTAATAACAAATAATTTAATGAAGCAAGGTGTATGTATGTGAGAAGTGTATGTGTAGAATGTGTGTCGTATACTATAGTGTATCTGTAGAATCAGACCAGCAGATCCAGAGCCAAGTCAGATCATCATAGCAATGGCTACACCACAGCAGGTTAGCTCAGCACACAAAGACCTCACCAAACGATGTGTCTCTCTTGCCAGACGTTGACTTCCTCCGGTAGCTACTTGATAATCCAGATACATGATCATCAGAAATAGATGTAGTCTAACACTGATCATGGATCGGTCCCACACAGTATAACTAAAGGTCCCTATAGTTCTGATATGTACCAATCCCTGTACCGTGAAAATATGTATCACTGTCACTAGTAACACACTTGTTCCTATCTATTGTTCTAGATTGTCACAATCACAAAGTTACAGAGTACCATTCCACTGGAATCTACTACTCTATGAGAACGCTACGTTCAGTGTTCCTTTTTAATCCCTAGTGTTCATTTGATATGTAGTGTAAAAACCGAACATCTCTCAACCTGGGTGAATCCGATTACAAAGGAATCGTTTATATGGTTTTGCTCAACCGAGCCAGGTTCTTGTGGACCCTCCTGATTATGGGCCTAGCGTAAACACTGTTGATTAAACTTTATTCTCTGAATTTATCCATATTCTTAACAAAGTGACTGTTCATCTTGTGTTCTTCCTAACCAGAGTAGAACTTCATCATAACCGGTGTGGAACTTCCTCATAACTGGCGGGAAACCTGTTAAAGAGAGAACACACCTGGTGAGAGCAACCGGACACTGACTCCAATTAGATGAGTGTAGTCCTACGGCCTCGTTCAGATATTTACCAACGAACCAAACTCTGTCATGGGCAGAGGAGCTCATCACCTCGGTCTGAATTAGGGTCAGACAAGGAAAGACCAATATGTAAAGTGCAAAACCCCAGTAGACCCTCACTGGAAGATACCACCATTGGACATTTTCCCTATCCCCCAACCATCCTCAATCTCTCCAGATATCACCCCACTACACTATTCTCAACTAGCAGAGCTAATTACCATCTCACCCTAGCTAGCTTTAACAATGCGACTGCCTACAGTCGCCGACACTCTTAACCTACCTAACCACAGCGCAACATACTATGTTCAAGTCCTAACTCTAACTATCACCAGCCTATTTTACACTAATTATACCTAAATGCTATCTATGGATTACCTTATGTAACACTGGCCCTATTTTTGCATCGAATCTACACCTTGCCATGTAAGGCACATGTTCATTAACTTTAATAAATCCCGAACACGGTAGATTCTCTCCGAATTAAACTAGCCAGTTAAACACTAGGCCCACTCCCTTGTTCACACTAACGGTATAAATTCTGTTTTGCATATCGTCGGGATTTTGTCCTTGTGACGTCATTCGAGGTAAACATCAGGTTGCCTCCCTGTCGGGACTAGTTTCCCGTACATCAAAAGTCCCTCTCGTCTGTGATCTAGCGAATTCATTTCTCAACTTCAAAGATCCAGCCGACTTTCTTTTCCCCAGACAATGTTGTCTCCAACCTCACAAGAATAATTATCCCCCTTTTTACCCTGAATACAACAGGCATTTTCTCTCAACAACAAATACATCAAACAATGCCGACAGATTTTCGTTCCTAGGGAACTCTCAAAGAATTCTAGTTTTTCTTTGATTCGACTTGAGTTTCTGTACTAGTAACAAACAATTGCAGCGGTGAAAACAGGCTGTCTTTGTTAGTTTATCATCTTATCGTTAACTTACAGTGATTCCTCGACAAACACCATGGAAGGATAGAAAGAGCAATGTAGTTATCTTGAAAGAAGTTAATTAACAAAGAGATGTGAGTTATTTGCATCAGACAAAGACAGTCTACATTCTTTGGGCAGATAATGAGAAGTGGAAAGCTGGAGTATGTCGTGACAACGTTAAAGCTGGAGGGGAGAAGAGGCAGGGGGAGATCAAGAGAGATGCTCGACAGTCTGGCCTCATGGCATGGAGGAACATCAGAATCAGAAAGGATTGTCAGCACAAGAGACAGGAGGCTGTGGACAGACAAGATCATCAACGCCACACAGAAGAAGCTAAAGAATAAGGCTCTCCAGTGATAACTTCCAATTAATATGAAAAAAGTTATGCACTCTGATGGTGGTTACTTGACACTCGTGCTTCTGTTGTTAAAGTTAGTTTTCCATCCTTTCATTCATTCATTCATTCATTCATTCATTCATTCATTCATTCATTCAGTAGCATGTCCTTTGCAGAACCTCGCTCCCATAACAACCTTCCGGAAAACCTCCCGATCATAAGCAAGATACCCCGCGTCCGATACACCCATCTGGAGATCATAGTTGTTATGGTTTCTTGGCGTGATAGTCAACCCCAGAATTTTTGACTGATCGTGTTTCCTGGGTATTTTAACGTTCAGTAGTTTGCCATTGTCTTCTGAACGACCGGCACCCATACTATGTCATAAAAAACAATGTAAGGCTGTCTAGAACATGCTGGTGTGGTGGGAAACTAGCAGGGGGACAGATTGGCTGTGTCAGAACATGCTGGTGTGGTGGGAAACTAGCAGGAGGACAGATTGGCTGTGTCTGCACTGTTGTGTGGGGTACTGGTACACGATAAGCCGAGGTCAGTGCCCTTTGGGGTCATGTGTACAATGTGGCTGAACAGATAAATCATCACGGCCTGCAGAGAATGGTTCTGCCGAGGA
>JACEFZ010009289.1:0-20000 GCA_014155875.1 Cepaea nemoralis | reverse complement strand
TGGGAAAACCATACCAATGCTCACTGGCTGGCACTGCACCCGATCACAAACTTTTTATGAGTTTGTTTGAAATTTGGCCAAACTTTTTTCATCTGGACAAAAAAAAATTCCCACTTTTCATAAATTTGGGTGAAATATTTATAAGTTTGATTGAACTTTGGCCACAAATTTTCACATTTGGTCAACACAAGTTCCTACTTTTTATAGATTTGGTTGAAATTTAACCAAACTTTTCATATTTTGTTAACAAAATTTCATATTTTTCATAAGTTTGGATGAAATGTGTCCAAACTTTTCACATTTGATTACCAAAGTTTCCTACATTTCATGAGTTTGTTTGAAATTTGGCCAAACTTTTCACATTTGGTTAGCAAAGTTTCCTACTTTTCGTAAGTTTGGGTGAAATTTGGCCAAACCTTTCACATCTGGACAACAAAATTTCCTACTTTTCATAAGTTTGGGTGAAAGCTGGCCAAACTTTTCACGTTTGGTTAACATTTCCAATTTTTTTATAGTTTTGGGTTAAAGTTTGGCTAACCTTTTCACATTTGTTAAAAAATTTTCTTACTTGACCAAGATTTTTGCCATTTGGTCAACAAATGTTCCTACTTTTCATAAATTTGATTGAAATGTGGCCAAATAATTTTTTCCTTTGGGTAACAGATTTTTCTACTTTTTGCAAAGTTTCCTACTTTCATAATTTTGGTTGAGATATTTCAGACTATGGTCAACAGTTTTTCCTACTTTGCTTAACCCGTTTCCTTAGTTTTGTTGACATATTTCTTGAATTTGTCATCAGTATGTATCATTCTCTCATCACATGACTACTATATACACCGTAAACACTAAAAAACAAAGAATTCAACAACCAAGACGTAATTATAATATATGCCTATTTATTTTACAGTATTTCAGTACATTTTACAGTATTTCAGTACATTTTGCAAGAATAAAAATGCATAATGTCATTATACGAAATGTATGATGTGATATTAATTGATTGATTGATTGATTGATTGATTGATTTAGGAAACGACATCACAGCATTCGGGGCACTCCCATAAGTGCTCCGTCCCCATCCTCAGCAGCCAGCGAAGAGTTCCAACACTAATAGTACCAGTAGCACTCTGATTATAAGTCCGTCTCGCATTTGCTTTGAGCGTTGAGCGTCGGCCAGATCCCTTCGTCACTCCTCGTTGTCTCATTATTGCCAGACCATCTTAATCCATTTGCTCCTCCGAGGTGTGCAAGTGCTCCCACAAGGTCGCAACCACGTCTGCCTTGCCATGTATCAATACTCCACCAAGTTCTGCAGAGCCAGCCAATATGTCCGCCTGTTCATTTCCCAGCTCACAGGCATGCCCCGAAGTAAAGATCCAGGCGATGCTTGTCACCCGTGACCTCCGAAGCGAAGCAAGCCACTCCGCACGAAGTCTGCCCGTCCTCACCCTCGTCAGCATGCTTTCTGAGTCAGTTACAATCACGATGTGTGTGTGTCGTATTCTCCATCTAGCGGAGAGCCGCAGTGACTGCCTCCACTTCCATTCTTAAGCTGGATGTTGTGGTATCATATGCCAGGCTCTCCTGCCCCAAACATCGACAATTAGATTTGGCTACGAAACCCCAGCCACTTCTCTCACCTCTTGACATCTGTGTAGATAATCGCATCACTCGAGTGAGCATTGTCCTGAATTAGTTGCTGGATTTCCACTTCCGTGGCCCCTGCTGGCCACTCCCTGCACTCCCGGCTTAATGTGATTATAACTCTGCACAAGTCTGACTGCTCCGCTGGCACTCTGTCCCACTCCTCTCCACGCCTAATGTTCTCCAGGGGGCACACCTGTCTGATCGTATCCTCTGCCTGAGCCATCCATCATTTCACTCTTATCAGTCGCTGACCCTTAACTGCGTCCAGCGCCTCATGCAGTGGGTGGTCTGTGTCTGCAGCTACTCTGAAGTATGCCTTCGCCTGCATCACCTTGAGCCTACCAGCAACAGTCGGCAGACCAAGGACGTAACGCATACACACTACTGGGGTGTCTCTAGTGCATCCCAGAATGACCCGCATAGCTTCGTTCTGTATGCGCTCTAACTTCACCAGCTGACTCTCTGAGACAGTAAGCAGACCTAATCCATAATCAATTACTGAGAGAATCAAGTGCTGGTATAGTGTGAAAAGCATTCTCTGCTCTATGTCCATTGCAGCCATAGTTTTAAGTGCATTGAGTCCCTTTTGAGTTCTTGTCACGACCGTCTCCACATGGTCCTTGAAGGATAGGCTCCTGTCAAATGTGATCCCCAGCTACTTCAGTTTGTTCTCTCTGCTGACATTTATACCATCCATCGCGAGGTTTGGGACATCAGCTCTTACAATCCTGTTGTCCAGAGAGCACCACAAAACAGCCGCCTTTTCCGGGTGGATGACAGCACTCATTTCTGTGCACCAGTCAATCATTTCATCTACTGCCGCCTGTAACTACTGGGCTGTTGCCTATATGCAAGAATATCATCTGCAACTGTTAGTATTCTTCCAACCCCTGGTGCTTCTAGGTTTGCAATCTTGCTCGTATACACATTAAAAAGCACCGGTGAGACTGCAGATCCCTGTGGCTGTCCCGGAATTAACATATGTGGCTCTGAGGTCCATGCGCCCAGACGGAGAGCAACCCGACGAGAGTGCAGGACGGCTGCTATCCAGTTCACCAATCAGGGATTGACCCCCTTCTCCATCAGTGCGGTCATCAAAATATCATATCGAACTCTATTGTACGCATCCTCGAGATCAAGTGCTACCGCCATCGTTTCCTGTCTACTCTGGAACCCCTCATAAACATCAAAGGCAAAAGTGGCTGCATTAGACCAGGTATCTTTTCCTGGCCTGTAGCTCCCCGGGCCTCTTGGAAGAAGCTTCCCCCTTTCCAAAAAATCCTGCAGGTTAACAGCGACTACTTCTAAAACCTTCCCAAATGTATTTTGAAGGGTGATGAACCTAAAGCCGCTAAGCGTTGATTGATCCTTGAATGGTTTTGGGAGAGGGATGAGATAGCTATGCAACCAATCCTGCGGTACTGATGCTGTCCTAATGCTCTGATTAAAGCAGTCGGTCATCTCCTCCAGGTCTGCTTCGCTCAAACGCTTCATGTGGCCATACCTGACCCCATCGGGCCCTGGTGCCGTGTCTTTTGCCTTTTTCAAAATGTATTTAACATCTTCCACCCGTATGATGTCTTCATACTGCATATTCTTCGTGGTGCCAGATAGTTCCTCACTTACTGTATCCCTGGCATCCGCATCATTATGATTAGTCTGCTCTAAAAATCTCTGGAGAAACGCCTCTCCTTTCTCTTTGTCTGTTGTCACGTGCACACCATCATCTCTATAGATTGTTCCCACTGTCATCGGCCGATCTTTTATCTGCATTTGCCTGTGCAGATTCCAGACATTTTGCAGTGTTTTATCACCTCCAATCTCCTTCATGAAACATTCCCATTTTGCCTTTTTGGCCTCTGCAGCACAGCGCTTGAAAACCTCCACCTTGACTTTCTTGACATTTTCCGCTGTGTCCACTTCCTCTCTTGAGCTTCGAAGTGTCTGTCGCACTTTCTTTAGCTGCTTCACTGCAGCTCTCTTTGCTTTCCAAGAATGGTCTACTTCTGGGGTCCACCATGGGGGCTGCAAAAAGGGAGTTTTAACAGTCCTGTTGCATGCCCCTTGTCTGAGGCGTCCAAGAAGGCAATCTGTCCACTCATACCGGAAGGCCTTGCGCACTCTCCCAGCTTTAACTTTCCTGGGTTTAGAGATCAGGACTGAGCATGGCATGTGATCACTCCCATGGTCATTCAAAACATTCCACTTTACATCACGGACTGATGACTGGGATACAAGTGCCAAGTCATTAGCTGTGTCTGCATCGCCAGGCCTCATTGCTATTCTTGTCGGCCTACCATCATTTATGCAGACCACATCGGAGTCCACCATGGCATCTGTAAGGGAAATTCCCTGTCGGTTTTCTCCACTACTGTTCCAATCTCTGTTCCTTGCATTGAAGTCTCCACAAATGAGTAGCCTATCACCTGGTAATTCCTCCAGTTCCTTAAGCCAGTCCCAATGTTCCTTTCTGACAAAAGAGTCCACTGTGTCATATACATTTATGATGTTCCAACTTAAGCCACCAATCTCCATTTGTATACCCTGGACCTCTCTTGCACTGTGATTCCAATGGCTCAAGTCGAGTACCACATGCTTCACTCCTTCCTTCACTAGCAGACCTTGTCTATGTCTCTTCTTCCCAGTAGGGTTTATATAACTAGCATACCCAGGGCAATGGTATTTGTCTGTATTTAGCTCCTGGAGCATGAGGACGTCAAAATCATATATTAGTCTCTCCAATACAGGACCTCTGTGTCTGGCACTGCGACAATTCCAGTATCCCACTCTTACATAGTTGAAACCTAGTCTCTCCACTTTTCGTCTTGTTCTCCTGGCGCCTGCCCTCCTATTTCTATGCCGTCGTCTCACACAATTTCCTCGTCTTCTCCTCCTCACTCTCTCTTCGCTAGCCTCTGAGGGATGTGTCAAGCGGAGAGCACGTGCTCCGTAGCTCCGGCGACGATTCCCATGTTTAAATAAATCCATAGGCAAAGTTTGGATATTGCAGGAAATAAACGCTCACCCTAGCATTGCCTGCTTGCTAGGGACGAGGCAGGGAATGTCCCGCAGGAGTCCATACGCATGATGCCGCCCCGCACGCCTGTCAGACGTCCAACGTTCACGACCAGTTTACCCATGGCCATCCAGTTCCTCAGCACGCTGGACCACCTTGAACTTGGGGGTTTATATTTGGAGTTTTCCGTCTCCTAGATGGATTGCTGTTCAAAGCTAACGGGTTCCACCTACCCGGGAGCGTAACCCTGATCGGGGGGCTAAACGGGTACTCCACCTTGCCCAAGGGTGTCCCGTAGGCTAGCGGAGGGAAGGAGGCGCCTGATGTGATATGAGCTGGTATACATCGTATCATCACAACATTTTATTTGCACATACAGAGCTATACACATTGTATGTTGTTTCTGGGTTTCTTCACACCATTGTCTGAGTAGGTTGGTTGTCCCGGCGGGTAGCCTGGTTTGTATATGTCACTTGGCATGTAGTCATAAGAATGGTCTCTTGCTTGGTGGGCTGACATCTAAGTATTGTAGACAACAGGGGCATCAATCATCTGAGTGTCGGGCACATCAAACATCTGGCTATTGGGCTCATCACACATCTGGTTACTGGGGTCATCACACATCTGAATGTAGCTGGGTTGAAAACTGGCAGTATAGGATGCGTCTACTTCATGGCTTCGTTCAGTACCCTGTTTGACTTTAGTACTGGTTTGAGTGTGTTGGGCTTGATTGCGTCGGTTGGTGTCTTGTTGCACATCAAACAGCTGGCTATTGGGGTCATCACACATCTGGTTGGTGGGGTCATCACACATCTGACTGTAGCTGGGTTGAAAACTGGCGGTATAGCAATTCGTCTACTTGGCGGTTTCAGTTAGTCCCTTGTTTAACTTGAGCACTGACTTGAGTGTTTTGGACTTGATTGCTTCTTTTAGTGCCTTGTTTGACATGAGCTCTGACTTGAATGTTTTGGTTACTGACTTGTTTGCCTCTGTTAGTGTCTTGATTGACTTCGTTACTGGCTTGGTTAACTTGGCTGAGTCTGTAAAGTCAGCTAGGATTTCGTGATACATGTCGATCGTCTGTTCATATTCTTGCCAAGTAAGTGTCACACCCGTCTTAGTAGGGAGCTTCTTGTCGGATTCACCGTAGAATCTCCGGATGTATAACATGCTCGTTCCTCTGTAGGATAAGACAAACACGGCCTTATCACCACCGCCCACTTGTCTAATAGTCTCAACACTACGAGTCATGTAGACCCAGTTAGCAGGCACAGTCTTGAGGTCTGTAGTCATCTTCTGATCACAATGCTTGACTGTTACATGCCTCGGGTTTATATACTAATTTTTGAGCCACGCGTAAAACCGGTTTCAGCCAGTTTCTTAGGTCAAGCGGCTCAGATTACGCTGACGTGGTTGTCCGTATGGCGCGACTAATCGTTCTACTACCCGCTCGTTGACCCGTTGTGTGTTTGAGCTGGGTTAGAGAATGCGGGTCATGTTCGCCCCATGACCTCTAACCATGATGAAATAGATAGCGTAGAGTGCACCATGTTACTTGCGTTGTAGTCACTGTGAGTTACAGTCTGTGAAGTCAGAATAACAGTGATATACATATACAGTTTCCTCACACACACTGTAGCTGTCTTCGTATTGAGAACTGGTCAGCTATTGAAGACATGCCTGTAAGTATATTACAACCATCTTGTTTTTTAAGCAGATGTTATAAGACTCGTCCGCTAGTGTGAATTGACATTTTTAACTTTAATTAACAGTTACCATACGGAGCTTAGACTATCTCGGCCTCTTTCACTGTTGTTCTTGACTTTTTCTCTGCTCCAGGACTTTGACTCTGTGACTGGCCATCAGGACTGAGGTCAGAATTTGCTCCAACTCTAGTTTAAAAATGCTCACATTCTCTGATTACATGGTGCCAGTTACCATTGCGTTCTTCGCTGCTAACGGTATGAACTGTTAAGAAGTGAGGTTCTGTTGCAAAATTAACCTGTGGAGGAGAAAAATCACATTGAAACCTACTTATAGTGAAATAAAGAGGACTAGATAATATAATGTACAATTAGACACCAGAACTAGCGCACCTGTTCTTGGAATCTATGATCATGAACGTTACTATTTATACATACCTTACTCGTTGGGTGTTGTATTTCATCTGCTGCGACAGAGGAGCATCTTCGGAAACCAGCAGTATGATAGTTTTCATTCCATAAAGCATTGATTTTCTTGAGAAACACAAAGTCTGGTCCATGACAGCTAGACAGAAGGTCAATATTTTCATCTGAAGAACAATCTTCAAGCAGATCAAATGTTGTCTTGTGCGGATCTATGGCAGTCTGTCTACAAGAAGTCGGTTTCTTGGAGAACATCATGTCTAATGACAGAGCTGGGATGAAAAAACAAGAATCACCAGTCTTCAAAACAGGTAACGTAAATGTTGTGCTACTTTTGTCAAAACTGACATGCTCTGCTGAACTTTGGTAGAAATTATTTTGGAAACCAGTGTCTACATTTCTCTGATCGTGCACCAATACTAGGCTCTGGGAATCAAGCTTTTGCTCTGTTTCACATCCAGTGTGAGTGGAGTCGTGCATTTTTTTTCGTTTGCAAGGATTGTAATCCATGTTTTCGTATTTCTCTTTGACGTTTCCTTTGCTTTTTGGAATAAGGGTGTCCTTTCTTGATCATTTTCTAGGTGCTGACAACACTGACGTCAGATTTAAAATGGTTTGTAAGGTCGACTGAGATGTAATCTCATCCACTGTGAGTTTAGGTTCCATGAATAACTCCGGTTGTAATCATTACCTTCGTGTCTCAGCTGTACCCTTACACATGTGATCGAGTGCGACGCCATCTTTAACCGGATTTAGTCACGTGTTTCGATTGTATAACTTACGCATATGACCGGAAGCATCGCTATATTTGATCGGAAGTGACCATTACCCAAGTGTCTCGGGTGTATTGTGTGCTATCAGTACGCTCTGAGTCATCCTCCAGTTTTCCCCAAAGACATGTCTGAACACGTTCACGTACGTTCACCCCCGCCGACATAGTCCCGTGATGAGTCACCCAGTCGGTCACCCTCAGATCAGCCACCTATGAGTTCAATCTTTAGTCTATAATATGAGCCTTACCCTCCGGCTATTATCAAGAACCGGACGTATTTATCTACCACCCCGTCACTCGACCGCCCCTTAACAAAGATCAGAAGCACCTATCTAACCTTTCCTCCACTCACAAACCCCTTACCAACGAAGCTCACTAAGCACACACAATATAACACATTTTGATGCCAATAGCCACCCAACGTGCTCTCTTTCCCGCCTGTTCTCACCCTTCCACCCTCGCTCTCTCTCTCTCTCTCTCTCTCCCTCGCTCTCTCTCTCTCTCTTGCTCTCTCTCTCTCTCCCTCGCTCACTCTCTCTCACACACACACTTGACGGCAACAAAGGAGGCGCTGTATTTCTATGCTTCACATCAAAAGTGAAAGCTGAAGAAGATGATGTTGATGATGATGATGCTAATGATGATGCTGGTATTCATGAGGCTGATGGTGCTGATTATAAGGATGATGATGAAGATGATAATGATTTTGTTGGCAGTGCAGAGTGATGATGATCTCATTTATGACGTCAGTCGCGGAGATTGGGCAATCTTGAGCATAACCTACGATGGGTGTCGTTGTAATATTCTGTTATGATAATTTGGCTGTGTGTCCAACGTGTGCCGAGTGGTTACACACCCGCTTCACACACCGGTGATCCGGGGCTAGTTTCCGGATCCGGTCAGGGATATGCACTACTGACGAGCTCAAACGAGGGCGAAACTCGAGTATAGTGCTTCCATATTGACGTGGATAGGCCTTATGTTCATACCAGAATACGATCAGCGTTGCCAGTAGTGGGGTGTGCTCAATATTTAAAATTCAAATCCCGAAATAACCAAATAAATCAATTTGATTATTGCTCATTGGATTTAGAAGGCCTGGTGTTCCTTCCCAGTGAGAAGTCCTGATCGTTTCGGTTCAACATCGATTGACGGACGTCAGTCGCGGCGATTGGGCAATCTTGAGCATTGCCTACGATGTGTGACGTTGTAATATTCTGTTATGATAATTTGGCTGTGTGTCCAACGTGTGCCGCGTGGTTACACACCCGCTTCACACGCCGGTGATCCGAGGCTCTTTTCCAGATCCGGTCAGGATATGCACTACTGACGAGCTCAAACGAGGGCGAAACTCGAGTATAGTGCTTCCATATTGACGTGGATAGGCCTTAGTTTCATACCAGAATAAGATCAGCGTTGTCAGTAGTGGGTTTTGCTCAATATTTAAAATTCAAATCCCGAAATAACCATATAAATCGATCTCATTTATGTTTCCAATTTGAATGTTTCATGTAGAAATTTAATTGTTAATTTTTGTGCAATTTTTTTTTTTGTTGAAATTGTATTTTTTTTATTCAAACATAGTAACTTATTACATAAGATACATTTAATTTTCCGAAATACAGCTGTTGTGTGCATAGGGGACAGACGAATCTGGACAACAAAATGTCCTACTTTTATATAAGTTTGAGTGAAATTTGGCCAAACTTTTTACGTTTGGTTAACAACATTTCCAATTTTTTATAAGTGTGGTTTGAAATTTGGCTAAACATTTCACATCTGGACAACAAAATTTCCAAGTTTTATAAGGTTAGGTGATATTTATATATTTGGTTGAACTTTGACCACAATTTTTCACACTTGGTCAACAAAATTTCCTACTTTTTATGGATTTGGTAGAAATTTGGCCAAATGTTTCACATTTGGTTAACAAAGTTTCCTACTTTTTATGAGTTTTTTTTGTTGAAATTTGGCCGAACTTTTCACATTTGGTAAACAAAGTTTCCTACTTTTCATAAGTTTGGGTGAAATTTGGCCAAACCTTTCACATCTTGACAACAAAATTTCCTACGTTTCATAAGTTTGGGTGAAAGTTGGCCAAACTTTTCACGTTTGGTTAACAACATTTCCAATTTTTTATAAGTTTGGTTTAAAATTTGGCTAACCTTTTCACATTTGGTTAACAAATTTTCTTACTTGACCAAGCTTTTTTTCCCATTTGGTCAACAAATTTTCCAAATTTACATAAATTTGATTGAAATGTGGCCAAATAATTTTTTTTCTATTGGGTAACAGATTTTCCTACTTTTTGCAAAATGTCCTATTTTCATAATTTTGGTTGGGATATTTCAGACTATGGTCAAATGTTTTTCCTACTTTGGATAACCCGTTTCCATAGTTTTATTGAAACATTTCTTGAATTTGTCATCAGTATGTATCATTCTCTCATCACATGACATCTATACACACCGTAAACATTAAAAAACAAATATAAACAACCAAGACGTAATTATAATATATACCTGTTTACTTTACAATATTTCAGTACATTTTACAGTATTTCAGTAGATTTTACAAGAATAAAAATGCATAATGTCATTATACGAAATGGATGATGTGATATGAGTTGGTATACATCGTACCATCACAACATTTTATTTTCACATACAGAGCTATACACATTGAATGTTGTTTCTGGGTTTCTTCACACCATTGTCTGAGTAGGTTGGTTTTCCAGGCTGGTAGCCTGGTATGTATATGTCACTTGACATGTAGTCATAAGACTGGTCTCCTGACATATGAGTATTGTAGACAACCGGGGCATCAATCATCTGAGTGTCGGGCACATCAAACATCTGGCTATTGGGCTCATCACACATCTGGTTACTGGGGTCATCACACATCTGAATGTAGCTGGGTTGAAAACTGGCAGTGTAGGATGCGTCTACTTGGTGGCTTCATTTAGTACCCTGTTTGACTTGAGTGCTGTCTTGAGTGTGTTGGACTTGATTGCTTCGGTTGGTGTCTTGTTTCACATCAAACAGCTGGCTATTTGGCTCATCACACATCTGGTTGGTGGGGTCATCACACATCCGACTGCAGCTGGATTGAAAACTGGCGGTATAGTTTGCGTGTACTTGGTGGTTTCGGTTAGTCCCTTGTTTAACTTGAGCACTAACTTGAGTGTTTTGGACTTGATTGCTTCTGTTAGTGCCTTGTTTGACATGAGCTCCGACTTGAATGTTTTGGTTACTGAATTGTTTGCCTCTGTTAGTGTCTTCATTGACTTCGTTACTGGCTTGGTTAACTTGGTTGAGTCATTCAAAGTCAGCTAGGATCCCGCGATGCATCTCGATCATCTGTTCATATTCTTGCCGAATAAGTGTCATACCCGTCTTAGTAGGGAACTTCTCTTTCGGATTCACCGTAGAATCTCCGGATGTGTAACATGCTCGTTCCTCTGTATGATGAGACAAACATGGCCTTATCACTACCGCCCACTGGTCTAATAGTCTCAACACTACGAGTCATGTAGACACAGTAAGCAGTCACAGTCTTGAGGTCTGTAGTCATCTTCTGATCACAATGCTTGACTGTTACCAGTCTCGGGTATATATGCTAGTTTTTGAGCCACGCGTAAAACCGGTTTCAGCCAGTTTCTTAGGTCAAGCGGCTCAGATTACGCTGACGTGGTTGGCCGTATGGCGCGACTAATCGTTCTACTACCCGCTCGTTAACTTTGACACTGCCAACCATATGAACTGTTAAGAAGTGAGGTTCTGTTGCAAAATTAACCTGTGGAGGAGAAAAATCACTTTGAAACCTACTTATAGTGAAATAAAGAGGACCAGATAATAGAATGTACAATTAGAACAATTAGACACCGGAACTAGCACACCTGTTCTTGGAATCATGATCATGAACGTTACTGTTTATACATACCTTACTTGTTGGGTGTTGTTTTTCATCTGCTGCGACAGAGGAGTAACTTCGGAAACCAGCAGTATGATAGTTTTCATCCCACAAACCATTGATTTTCTTGAGAAACACAAAGTCTGGTCCATGACTGCTAGACAGAAGGTCAATATTTTCATCTGAAGATCAATAATCAAGCAGATCTATCTAACCTTTCCTCCACTCACAAACCCCTTACCAACGAAGCTCACTAAGCACACACAATATAACACATTTTGATGCCACTAGCCTCCCAACGCGCTCTCTTTCCCGCCTGTTCTCACCCTCCCACCCTCACTCTCTCTCTCCTTCTCTATCTCTCTCCCTCGCTCTCTCTCTCCCTCGCCATCTCTCTCTCCCTCGCCCTCTCTCTCTCTCTCTCTCACTTGACGGCAACAAAGAAGACGCTGTATTTCTATGCTTCACATCAAACGTGAATGCTGAAGAAGATGATGTTGATGATGAAGATGTTGATGATGATGCTGGTATTCATGAGGCTGATGATGCTGATTATAAGGATGATGATGATGATAATGATTTTGTTGGCAGTGATGATGATTAGCCACGGTGATCGGGTGCAGCGCTAGCCAGTGAGCATTCAACCACGGTGACCTTCTCGCTAATCAGTTTTCCAGCCCCTGTCTCCATCATTCAGCCCAGGTGACATCTTCGCTAGTATCTTTTCCACCCCTGTCTCCACAATTCAGCCACGAAGCCTCTTGACCCGCCCACCTTTTTACTATCAGCAACCTGTCTTATACCAGCAATTAAAAAGAGATAAATACGGTATCCAGTCTTCACGTAATAGCAGTATGCAATAGACAATGATGATCGCTCACACACACACACACACACACACACACACACAAACACCGCGCACGCACACACACGCGCGCTCAAGCGACATCACTGCAGTTAAAGAAATGTCATTCAAAAAGAAATATTTAGTCTCTAATGCGCACACGCATGAGCACGCACGCACACACACCCACGCATGCCTACACGCATGCGCGTACACACACGCGCGCGCGCACACACATACACGACAAGCCACTGGATGTTGATGCTAAATATGATAGTAATGCCTTGTTTGAACAGTACTCGTATTAATAATTCTGTTCAAGTTAAGGATTCTGCGGAATTACCATATAGTTAAACACGAAGACATAACCTACCCACTGTGCTCTGAAATAGCCATTCGAATGTTTGTCTTGTCGTGTAGTAAGTACGTTGGCAGTAGTTGCTAGCATCATATATGTTTTATAAATAATGCGACAACGGCAAAATAAAAGCCGATTTGTCAAACTTCCCGCATTTTCCTCGGCTTTTTTTCGTTTCTGTATGTACAATTTCTGAGTTGATTTTCTTTTCACATTGCCGGTCTTCTATCGGGGGCAAAGAGAACATCCTAACCTGTGAAGTTCGCGGCGACTGCACTAGCCAGGTGGCTTTAATTCCTCAGCCTGAAAGACCCCACTGCGATACACCGCAAGGTACTATATTGGCAGTAAATGACAGTTGCTATTTCCGGACTTTTGAAACCACTATATTCAAAATTTCACCATCGTGCGTTAATCGGTCACTGCGATATTACAGTAAGCGCAGATGACATGCCCCATGTTTTTATGTATCAAGGGGACACAACTATTTCCAAAATACGCAAGGGGAATAACTTATATTATTATTAAAAAATATTATTTTAATGATTAGTTTGCAAAGTTCACTGATTATGTTAATTCAATTGAATGTATACTATTGAGTCTGGTCTTTCGTGGTAACTTCTCTAGAGATAATCACTATCTATATGTTATTACGTGTTTGTAGAGTCGCGGCAGGTGGCTTCATTTGGTAATAGAATATATCTCATAATATAGTTCGCGAAATTTATAAATACGGCCACCTAAATAAACAACATAGTGCAGCCAGGAGGTCTCTGCATTTGTGAAGATCTCCTATTATTCTAAACATAATATTTACATTTAAATTGTATCACAACGTCTCGCGTTTCATAGTTATATCAAGCAAGTTCGAGTACCGACGGCGGGCCGGATGAATTGACTTCGCGGGCCGGATACGACCCGCGGTCCGTAGTTTGGTGACCCCTGGTCTAGGTGATAGGAATGAGAGAGATGACGATTAATAGACTAAGTGAGTAGGACAAAACCTGGTTGGGCACAATCAAGGCCTGCATGCACTTATTTTCGCACTGGCGAAAGGCCGTGCAAGCTTGTGGGGCTTATGTTGACAAATGTTACAAATAGTCCCCCCCCCCACTCTTCCTCCCTCCTCTCTCTCTCTCTCTCTCTCTCTCTCTCTCTCTCTCTCTCTCTCTCTCTCTCTCTCTCTCTCTCTCTCTCTCTCTCTGCTAAATGCTGGTGCAATTACGTTTGCTTAGAGAGTATTTCAAATATCTTAATAACATGATAGTAATGCCTTGATTGATCACTATACTTATGTTCAACCATTCTGCGGAATTGTTTTTTTTTTTTCGCATATCCTATTTACATCGCTGTCAACAACAGCATTTTACCGCTGTTGTTGATGGGTTTGCAAGATTACGCACAGTAATTTGCATTTCTTACTGAGCGACAATCTCAGATACCTATTTAGTAACCAACGCGACCCGATTCCCTACCGAATCTCGCGCAGCTGTTTCCCCACACGTCGATATACGGGATTACGGAGAAAATCGTTAAAACCTTCGCCAGGGAGACGGCTCCTCGGAATTGCTAGATATGTAAAAGAAAAACACGCCGACAAACAAAATTGATGGTCCTTCATTATTATTCTGATGATCATATTCTTCTTGTCTTGTATCATCATAAAGGTCTTTCACATAATCTGACCACGCATGTGAAATCTGATCGTTTTCTATTATGATTTTGCCATCTTTGGCTTTTAGGCAACCTGTTGATGTGTCTGTTCTTTTGTTAGTGATGTCATTAATTCTTGTGTGCATTAATTTGGTATTCTGGGTGTTGGGTTGGTTTTCAATTTCCTTGCAATTTTCCTCAAGCCATGTTTCTTTTGCCTCTTTGCATAGCAGTAGCTTCCTAATTCTCCTGTGAATCTCTTCGTATATTTCCTTGTTATTTTTGTTATTTCTTCTTATTTCCATGAGTTTTAAGACGTCTTCCATCATCCATTTCTTGCGCCCTATTATCTTTATTTTTGGGATTATTATTGTTGTTAGTGCAGCTTCTTGACTGATTTCTTTAATATTTTCAATTGGTCAATGACGTCTTGAAATAATATTGCATGGCCATATCGGACAATGCATCGAATCTTTTCTTTACCTCTACGTTGAATTTACTTTTATCTCCTCACTCTTCAGTGCCTGTAGATCAAATTTTGCGTTTCTATTTGTATATTTGACTTTCTTTAAGTTTATATATAAACTAGCTGACCCGGCCCGGCTTCGCCCAGTCCTTGGTGGGGAGCATCTCATTTAATTCATATAAGTAGTCATATAAGTTCCCGTTCCCGACTGTCTGTCTGTCTGTCTGTCTGTCTGTCTGTCTGTCTAATCATTTATTGGTTGCAGTTAGAACAACCTTAGATAAACGAAGACCAACTTACAAAAAGCATTAGAAAGAGCACTTGAAAGATCTTTACATCTTCCCCAACAATTAACTTGGGTAAATGGAGCGGCGGCAGCAGCAGCAGAAGAAGAAGAAAAAGGAGGAGTAGGAGCTGGGAGGAGGGAGATGGAGGTGGAGGAGGGAGGAGGAGGGAGGAGTAGGAGGGAGGAAGAGATAGGCGGAGAGAGGAGGAGGGAAGAGGAGAGAGGAGGAAGGAGGAGGAGTAGTAGGGAGGAGGAGAGATTAGGAGGAGGAGAGAGGAGGAGGAGGCGGGAGGAGGAGGAAGGAGGAGGATGAGGGAGGAGGAGCAGGCAGGAGGAGGGGAGGAGGAAGAGGGAGGAGGAGGGAGGAGGAGGGAGGAGGAGGGATTTGGAGGGAGGAGGAGGAGAGAGGAGGAGGGAGGAGGAGGAGGGAGGAGGAGGGAGGAGCAGAGAGGATGAGGAGGGAGGAGGAGAAGGGAGGAGGAGAAGGGATGAGGAGGAGGGAGGAGGAGAGGGAGGAAGAGGGAGGAGGAGGGGGAGGAGGGGGAGGAGGAGGAGGAGGAGGAGGAGGAGGGAGAGGAGGAGGAGGGAGAGGAGGAGGGAGGAGGAGGGAGAGGGAGGAGGAGGGGGAAGATGGAGGAAGAGGGCTGAGGTAGGAGGATGAGGAGGAGGGAGAAGGAGGGAGGAGAAGAACGCAGGAGAAGGAGGGGTAGGAGGAGGGAGTAGGAGGGGGGAGGAGAGGGAGGAGGAGGGAGATGGAGGGAGGAGGAGGGAGGAGGAGAGAGGAGGAGGAGGGAGGAGGCGGAGGGAGGAGGAGGGAGGAGGAAGAGGGAGAAGGAGGAGGGAGAAGGAGGAGGGAGGAGAAGGAGGGGGAGGACGAGGGAGGATGAGGAGGGAGGAGGAGGAAGAGGGAGGAGGAGGAGGGATGTGAAAGGAGGAGGAGGGAGGAGTAGGAAGGAGGTAGAGGGAGGAGGAGGGATGAGGAGAGAGGATGAAGAGGGAGGAGGAGAAGGGAGGAGGAGAAGGGAGGAGGAGAAGGGAGGAGGAGGGATGAGGAAGAGGGAGGAGGAGGGAGGAAGAGGGAGGAGAAGGAGGAGGAGGGAGGAAGAGGGAGGAGAAGGAGGAGGGAGGAGGGGGAGGACGTAGGATGAGGAGGGAGGAAGAGGAGGGAGGAGGAGGTAGTAGGAGGAGGAAGGAGGAGAAGGGAGGAGGAAGGAAGAGGAGTGATTAGGAGGAGGCAGGAGGAGGAAGAGGGAGGAAGAGGGAGGAGGAGGAAGGAGGAAAGAGGAGGAGGATGGAGGAGGAAGAGGGAGGAGGAGGAGGAGAAAGAGAGAAGAGGAGGATGGAGGAGGGAGAGGGAGGAGGGGGAGGAGAAGAGGAAGAGGGTAGGAGGTGGAGGAGGGGAGAGGAGGAGGAGGAGGAGGGATATAACGCATATGCCTGTAGATTTAATAATGGCTGAAGTTGTTCCATGTCTTCTTAGAGTTGGCGACAGTGTAAAGAAATATAAAATCTTCAAACTTGATAGAGATAAGGTAACTATTATTTATTCATTCTTTAAGCAAAAAAAGATGAGTTACAATGTTATGCATTATGCATTATTTTTATGAAAACTTTGAAAATGCCTTACAGATTGTATCATTATTTATTATAACTCATATGCCGGTATATAACTATCTACAAAGAGTTTATAAATCTTTGAAAACGATGCCACAATATGACTATAAGTTATACAGAAAAGTTATGCCCCTTGAAATAACTTTTACAGAGTTAAGTCCCCTGAGATATATGAAATTATAATGAAAAATGACAAATGAAATTATATTGGGTAAGCAGCCGATTTCACACTAACAAAATATGACAGTAGGCTGCGCTGGAATGAAAGGAAGACGTAAAGAAAATTTCATCTCAATCGGATGGGCCGTTCGCGAGCGCATAAAGGACATAGGGACATACATACAGACAGACAGACAGACAGACAGACAGACGGAGATCGCCGTTTATATATAAGATTGCCTAAGATTAATCTATGGTTGCAGTAGCAGTCTGCGCTTGGTAGGGGGACATAAACATCTAATATTGTTACAAGGGAGGTTACTAGAACTTGTAAAAAAAAAATGGTATACCTAGCTACAATACCTCTATCTAAAATCAAAGTCTTTTATTTTTATTTGAGAAATAAAATAGTTAATACCGCAGTCA
The DNA here is from genome assembly GCA_014155875.1 of Cepaea nemoralis. Classification (NCBI taxonomy): domain Eukaryota; kingdom Metazoa; phylum Mollusca; class Gastropoda; order Stylommatophora; family Helicidae; genus Cepaea; species Cepaea nemoralis. Next base: position 2,721 of record JACEFZ010009289.1, on the reverse strand, counting down.
GATTTTACATTCTTGAGCAGAAAGCTATTAAAAACTTTATACAACATTTGTTTAATCTTTTTTATTTACATTTTATAATCAACTTTTTCAATTCTACTTTTACGTTTAATTGTTAAAACTAATCGATAAGACCTCCATGGTATTGACTTGTTTGAGATATTTCCCCGATGTGGGGAAACAACAATTTTTTACTGGCCTCTTAAGGCCACCCACAATTTAAAGAAAATTTACTTACATTAACGGCGAAAGACCTTGGAAGTCTATGGGGTTTATGTTGATAAATACGTTTAGAGGAAATGTCATTTATGTTTGTAAATTTCATTCAATTTGAATAAATAGCTCTCTCTCTCTCTCTCTCTCTCTCTCTCTCTCTCTCTCTCTCTCTCTCTCTCTCTCTCTCTCTCTCTCTCTCTCTCTCTCTCTCTCTCTCTCTCCCAAATGCTGGTGCAATTACGTTTGCTTAGAGAATATTTAAAATATCATAATTACATGATAGTAATGCCTTGAAGGGTGCCTCCTTCCCTCCGCCAGCCATTGGGATACCCTTGGGCAAGGTGGAGTACCCGTTTAGCCTCCCGATCAGGGTTACGTGAAGCTATGTGTGCAGGTGGTGGATGAAGTTGAAGAACAGCCGACACATAGTTGTAGGTTATGGTCTCCACAGCTTCACGACGGAAGGCAGGTGATCTCTTTTTTGGGAGACATTGGCTATTGTCATCGACCAGTATTGTCACTGCTAGGAAGGAAAGCAATGGCAAACTACCTTCTTTACAGATGCCAAGAATATCATGTGCTGAAGTCTTATTGATAATCAGATAAATGGCGTAAATGGGTGCTCCATAGGAGCAGTCTCGCCCGGTAGGGGTAGTAATGTGCACCAGGTGACTCCAGACCGTCATCAGGAGACTGAGTGCAAAAGAATATCAACATTGAAAGTAGGATCTTTAAATGTAAGAACTATGAATGGGGATGGGAAATTTGATAACATTAAGAATGAAATGAGAAGATTAAATATTAACCTGTTAGGTGTACGTGAGACCAGATGGACAGGAATGGGCATTATGACATCTGAGGAATATAGAATAATCTACTCTGATGAAGAGAAACAACAGCGAGGAGTAGCAATTATAATGGATACAGAGAGAGAAAAATCGATCAAATGATATTGGACTGTATCAGACAGAGTGTAACTGGTGAAGTTGAGTGGAAGACCTTTTGATGTCAACGCCATACAGTTTATGCACCAACAGCAGACAGTAGTGATGACAGCATCGATGAATTTTATAGTGATTTAGAGAAAGCCTTCAAGAAATGCATATTTCTGAAGTAACTATCATAATGGGTGAATTGAATGCCAAAGTTGGAAATCAACAGGACGGATGCATAGTGGGCAAGTATGGACTAGGGCAGGGGTCACCAAACATTTTTCACGGCGGGCCGGCTAACTGACAAAATGACGAGCGCGGGCCGGATAACTGACAAAATGACAAACGCGGGCCGGATACTCATTCTGTACAGTACTTGCGCCGATCTTCGCGGCGAAGATCTTACGGACGCGGTTCGTAATCCCATATACCCACTTTCGAAATATAGTTGCGAGCGATTTGGCAGCAGGCAACGTTGCGCTGGTTTCTACGCTATGTTATGGGTGCCGGACGTTCGAAAAGCAATGGTAAACTACTGAACGTAAACTTGCCAAGACATCAACAACAGCAAACAATGCTGGTGTTGACTGTAAACGTCCTGTAAAGGATATACAACTAACTTTAACAATAATTTCAAGCTAGAACGAAAGTTCTGGGAAAAAAGACGAAAAACTAAGTTAATCATGGAAAGGGCGTGCAATGCACATAAACAAACAAACAAACAAACAAATAAACAAAGATAACCAACATATTTATATTTATTTACTAAACAAAGTTATCAAAGAAGGCAACGTTAGCAAAAATATAGTTACATCAGACATATTGTGCACATATCCGAATCTCACATTCTAAGCAGCAAAAGAGGATAGTGAGTTGTGTGAAATTGACGTGTGCTTTCAAAATACCATCAATGTTTGGTTTGGAATTGCTGCATCCAATCAAGAGAATTGCTTTCAAATGTTCATCAGTCAATCTCATTCGATGTGGTGACTTCACAGACTTCCTTTTTGAAAATGTTAGCTCACAGATATATGTTGTTCCAAACAATGATGTCATACCAACGGCAAATTTCTTAAGTTTCGGAAACTCAACGTCAGGTAAGCAGCGGTACTTCCTTCTCAATGAGCTCCAACTTTAATTCAACTTGCACACCATTATGGATACTGGAACAGAAGGATGTCACTCTCAAATCTGTCAAGATCTGAAAATCTCTCCAAACTCTTTGAAACAGTGAAAATGAGACAGGTGTTCTCCTTCCAGTTGTGCTTCCAACAATGACAGCTTTCTTCGAAATCCGTTGATGGTTCTGTAGAGATCACAAACGAGGTAATCTTTTCCCTGAAGTTTCAAGTTCAGTTCATTCATATCGACCAAAATTGACAACTTTGACAACCAGGTAGGATCTGACAGCTGTGAATCAGCTTTGTCTTTTTCAGTGAGGAAAACATCTATTACGTTTCGGAGCTTGTAAAAACGAAGTAGGACTTTACCGCAGCTGAGCCATCTGATTGATATGTGATAAGGCAAGCCACAGAATTCAGAATCAATTTCTTCGATAAGAAGAAGCCATGAAGTT
>JACEFZ010009288.1:182500-222296 GCA_014155875.1 Cepaea nemoralis | reverse complement strand
ATCACTGTCTCTTCCACTTGTCTCTTCCACTTGTATCCTCCAGTTTCCGAGTGTTTACTAGCTATAATGTAGCCACAATACCACGGCAGATACACATCTTCAAAAACTATACTAGATCACAAAATTATGAAGTGAAGCGCACAGTTCCATTCTTTATATAGAATTACTTCACAGTTAAACCGGTGATCTGTTTTCATAATCGTTGAACTATTCAATACAGCTTCTAATCTACTAGATCGCTTAGCCTGGAAATCCAAACTTTTTTTTTTCGTCTGACTGCTTTCGCCATTAAGCATTGCATTAAAGAGGTACATGTAATTATTTGTTTATGCTTCTTTAACTGTTTGTACTAACGTCACAGTTGATGTCTTCAATATCTCTTATACTCCATTTAGCCAACTGTTTCTGGGTCGTCTTCTCATCTTGTATCCAGATGTTTTCATGTAGAACGCTCTAGCCGGTGGTTGATTTGTTCCATTCTAACTGAATGTCTGGACCATTTTAATTCTTTGTTGTACTCATATAAAGTCATTAATCGGTGATATCCCTACACTTGCTCTTAGTTTCTTACGTGTCTCTCTATCTCTTCTTGTTTTTCCAGCTGCAATTCTTATGTATATAATCGCACACAATGTAAGTTTAAGCCTGAGTAGAATCACTAGCAACTTGGAAATTATAACCACTGGTCTAGAACACACTATTAACAACAATTATACAGTATTAGCACAAAGTATTTAATTATAAACATCCAGTTAATGAGAATATATCCACGAGGAAGCACAAAATGGACGCTTAGATTTCCCGACGTGACAAAGCAGGGACTGACTTCGCTCTAGTAAATGAGTTGTGTTCTTCTTTGTTTTACTCCAGTTGTTTACATACTGTAAACATGTGACTGTTTGGTGTTGTATGATTTGCTGAAGCCTTCTTAGCTTGATTGTGAGGTAAACAATACTCGCACATTCGGAAGCTTATTGATTGAAATATGTCACAAGTGACCTTTAAAAAGAGGGGAGGTGACAGGGGACAAAAATATTAACAGTTAGAATAAATAAAGGACTACTATTCTGCTACTAGTGTTCTTCCATGATATAATGTAAAACCGTCTTTGCTCTGGCAGTCTAAGATTTACCCAAAGTAAGTAACTTTAAGATGGGTTTGGTAAAATCTTGGTGATTCTTGAGCCACCTGAGGTAGGCACGCGATCCATTAAGAGTTATTTAACCACTACCAACGATGAAGGATGTAAATATTATTTTAAACACTACAGGCTGAAATAATGAATGTCTGCCACAGAAGGAGTTAAAGCAACATTATTTTTCTTCTTCTTCTTCTTCTTCTTCTTCTTCTTCTTCTTCTTCTTCTTCTTCTTCTTCTTCTTCTTCTTCTTCTTCTTCTTCTTCTTCTTCTTCTTCTTCTTCTTCTCTTCTTCTTCTTCTTCTTCTTCTTCCTCCTCTCCTCCTCCTCCTCCTACTTCTTCTTCTTCTTCTTCTTCTTCTTCTTCTTCTTCTTCTTCTTCTTCTTCTTCTTCTTCTTCTTCTTCTTCTTCTTCTTCTTCTTCTTCTTCTTCTTCTTCTTCTTCTTCTTCTTCTCTTCTTCTTCTTCTTCTTCTTCTTCTTCTTCTTCTTCTTCTTCTTCTTCTTCTTCTTCTTCTTCTTCTTCTTCTCTTCTCTTCTTCTTCTTCTTCTTCTTCTTCTTCTTCTTCTTCTTCTTCTTCTTCTTCTTCTTCTTCTTCTTCTTCTTCTTCTTCTTCTTCTTCTTCTTCTTCTTCTTCTTCTTCTTCTTCTTCTTCTTCTTCTCCTCCTCTTCTTCTCTCCTTCTTCTTCATTTCTTCTTCTTCTTCTTCTTCTTCTTCTTCTTCTTCTTCTTCTTCTTCTTCTTCTTCTTCTTCTTCTTCTTCTTCTTCTTCTTCTTCTTCTTCTTCTTCTTCTCCTCCTCTTCTTCCTTCTTCCTCCTCCTCCACTCGTCCTCCTCGTCATCCTGCTCCTCCTCCTTCTCTGCCTCCTCCTCCGCCTCCTCCTCCTCCTTCTTCTTCTTCTTCTTCTTCTTCTTCTTCTTCTTCTTCTTCTTCTTCTTCTTCTTCTTCTTCTTCCTCATATATCTCAGTGAAGTGTTGTTGGAGATGTCAGTATCTAGTATGCACTCTTTCTAATGCTCTTTGTAAGTTGGTATTTATTTCTCTAAGGTTGCAAATGACTATACTCACGAAGAGGCAATTCAATGGGAGATTGACCACACTCAAACGAATGCTGTCACAAGAGCACAAGAGCGGAGACAGAAAGAACAATCTTCTCAGACTGACAATGACAATACTCAGAACACTATAACACTGACAGCTGACTTAGCTAATGAACAAAAACAAGATCCGACATTACAAACGTGTTTTAAAAGCATACATGAACCGTCTAAACAAGCTAAACATGGTAATTGGCAATTTATTTTAGACAATAATATTTTGTCCAGACGGTACAACAAAGGGTCAACACTTTTATTACAAACAGTGTTGCCTGCCAGGTATCGCAGTGAAACACTGGAGCTGGCACATGACTCACCATTTTAGGGGCATATGGGTAGTGTTAAAACCACTAACCAGTCGCGATGGGATATTGTGACCATGTTTATTGCCATATTCACGACTTTGGTTAGGTCAACCCTATCCCAGGTTGAATGCGTCGTCGCGAACAGTTACTCACAAACGAAGATGTATGTTATGAGTACCATTACATGTGTGTACATACAGGTCAAGAAACATATTGCACACGAATAAAAGTACATATAACAGACATTCACTTGCAAGTCGAAAAAATTTATGGTTTATGTTTACAACATTCATTTGACAATGTTTTTTTTTTCCTATGTGAATGTATCGTGCACTACTGATGACCAAAAGATGAGTGATTGGAAGGGCCGAATGTAAGACGGGCCTGCGTGCCCAATTTGTTACCTGTGAAAATAAAGTTAAATCAGACCAAATCAAATCATATCCCTTACTATCTTTCACTTTTTAACAACTCTAGCTCTGGCACAACTGGTTGTTTGGTGGGTTATTTGGTTTGGTTAATTATTTGGTTTATTGTTTGGTAGACTGGTAGGTTGTTTGGTGGTTGGTTGGCTTGTGCCTCGCGGGAAGCCACAGACTGACTGGCATAGGGCCTAGGTTGGCAATTGTTCCTCCATTCATTGTCAACAGTCTTCAAGATATCGCCAAATAAACAGTAAGATCATAAAGTGTGAATAAATGATATAATAATATTTACACAAATAAACAGTGTACAGTCAACAAGTAAACAGCAAGTCCATAGAGTGTGAATATCTGTTATTATAATATTTACACAAATGAACACCATATACACAAGTAAAGCCAGGGAAGCTTTCAAATGTTTATTTCCCTATATAAATCATTGGCACCTTTCCGTCTTGACAGACGATAGTTTGGTACATTGTGCTTCAAAAAGGCTTAATTAATAACTACGATCCATGGCGGTGGCGAGTGTGGCTGTAAGGCCAATTCTTGCTGCAAATGTTTGCCACAGTAGGTGCATGTGAAAACATGGTCATTTCCACCATTTTGCACCATCTTACGTCTCTCACGCTCTGTGTGTGCTTTATCTGCAATCATTTTCTCCTTTGTCTTTATTCCATTTCTGATAGTTGCCCTCCATGCAACACGTTCAGCGGCGACGTGCTTCCAATGTGCATTATCAATGCCTGAATCAATCATGTCCCGCTTACACACATCTTTGTATCGTAGTAGAGGCCGACCCTGAGATCTCCTACCCATCTGTAATTCACCAAAAAAGATGTCCTTTGGTATTCTACCATCATCCATCCTCCTAACGTGTCCTATCCATCTAAGTCTACGAAGACTGAGCATGGAATACACCGTCACACAACCTGATCTTTCCAATACTTCAGTATTTGTGATTTTGTCTTGCCGCTTAATACCAAGTATTCTTCGCAGACACCGCATATGAAAGCTGTTTAAACGGTTCTCTTGGCGTGAGTAAGTTGTCCAGGTTTCACTGCCATAAGGAAGAGTACTAAGGACACAGGCTTGGTAGACGAGGACTTTTGTTTTGGCAGTAAGCTTCCTGTTCTCCCAGACTCTTTTTGCTAACATGTTCATTGTTGTTGCTGCCTTACCAATCCTGATGTTGATTTCCTGATCTAGGGATAATTTGCTATTTACCTCTGATCCTAGATATGTAAAATGGTCTACTATCTCCAGTTCGGCGTCGTCAATAAAGATTGATGGTACCCATGTGCACCTTGTGACATAATCTGTGTCTTCTTTTTGTTAATTGTTAAACCAAATTCAGAACAAGCATTGGAGAATGCAGATAGTAGATGTTGTAATTCTTCCTCAGAGTGGGTCGTAATTGCAGCATCATCCGCAAAAAGCAACTCTCTGATTAGTACCCTCCTAATTTTGGTCTTGGCCTTCAATCTCTGAGCATTATAGAGGCCACCATCTGAGCGTGAGTGAATGTATATACCGTCATCCTGATCACGAAAGGCATATTTCAGTAGAAGTGAAAAGTATATCCCAAAGAGGGTGGGGGCTAGTACACAACCTTGCTTAACTCCACTCTTGATTTCAAACTCTTCTGAAGTTGCAGCCATCAAACTTGATTATACCCTTCATGCCTGTGTGGAACGATTCCACAATGGACAGAAGAGTTGGTGGGCAGCCAATCTTCTTTAGTGCTTTGAACAGACCCTCACGACTGACCAGATCGAATGCCTTTGTGAGATCGATGAAGGCAATAAACAGTGGCTGATTTTGTTCCCGGCATTTTTCTTGCATATGTCGCAATGAGAATATCATATCAATGGTAGACCGGTTCTGTCGGAAGCCGCACTGTGATTCGGGGTAGACTTGATCTCCCAGGACTTGAAGTCTGCGCAGAACAATTCTGGCAAATACTTTCCCAACAATACACAGAAGTGAGATACCCCTATAGTTGTTACAGTCGCTCCGATCGCCCTTGTTCTTGTACAGCGTTATGATGCTTGAATCTTTGAAATCCTGTGGGACTTGTCCTTCTCGCCAGCATAGCTCTATTAGCTGGTGGATCTGTAGAGTGAGTGTGTCTTGCCCACTCCTGATTACCTCTATTGGAATCCCATCCTTACCTGGAGCCTTGCCAGATGCAAGTTCATTTATAGCACACTTAACTTCTGTTATGGTGGGAAGTGTGTCCAGGTGGTCAAGAGTTGGCAGGGCCTCTATGGCGTTGAGGGCATCATCCGCTAGCTTGGTCTCACTTGAGTAAAGCTCTAAATAGTGCTCTACCCATCTATCCATCTGCTGTTTCTTATCAGTGATGATTTCTCCAGTCAAGGTTTTCAGCGGTGCACTTCTTTTGATCATTGGACCACAGGCTTTCTTTATCCCTTCATACATGCTTCTGATGTTTCCCTTATCACTTGCGATTTGAATGGACTCACATAACTTGATCCAATAGTCATTCGCACACTGCCTGGCAGCCTTTTGCACATCCTTCCTCGCTTGCTTCAGCTCACTCAGAGTGTTACGCGTTGGTCTTTCCTTGTTTCTTAAGAGAGCTATCTTCTTTTTATCAATCAAGGGCTGCAGTATCTGGCTGTTTGCCGCAAACCAGTCCTGCCTCTTATGATCCACAGTGCCGTAAACCCCTACCGCTGTTTTATAAATAGTTTCCTTAAGTTTACTCCACTTTATCATTTACTATACAATTTTCTGATGTATCAGTGAAAGCGTCTTCAAGTTGCTGTTGAAACTTCAAAGCACTTTCCAGGATCGTGAGTGTTAATAATATTAATCCTGGGGCTAGACTTGTGTTTAGCTGTGTAGATTCTCTTTGGTCTCAGTCTAACCCTTGCAACAACCAAAGAATGATCCTGTATCACAGTCAGCACTGTGGTAACCTTCGAGTTAATGATGTATGGTTCAGATGTTGTCTCCGTGTGATAATGAAGTCCAGCTGATGCCAATGGCTGGATCTTGGATGTTTCCATGTGACCTTATGCATCTCTTTTGTTTAAAAAAAGGAGTTTGTAATACATAGGTCATTCTAGTGCAATGCTCCAGCAGCCTTTGCCCATTATCATTCATGCGACCGATGTTGTATTTTCCAAGGCACACTGGCCATGAACTCGAGTCCTTGCCCACACGAGCATTGAAATCACCGAGCATATAAATGTAGTCGGATTTTGGAACTGCCTTGATCGCAGAGTCTAGCTGCTCATAGAACGTCATCCTTCGCATCATCAGAGGAAGCGAGTGTCGGTGCGTATGCAGTGAGAATGGTGGCAAATCCACAAGAGGTTGCCAAGCGCAGTGATAATAATCTTTCATTACCTCCAGCTGGTAACACTAACACAGTGGTTCTCAACCTTTTTTGGCCCGTGTCCCCTTTACCATATTTTCAGAACGTCATTCCCCCTTTTCGTATTTCCTACCTAAAAATCCCGCCCCGCCCCTACACAGTATACGTAATAATGTAAGCTAAATTTAATAGCACATACTAAAACAAGTCTAGACGTTCACATAAAACATGATTTGTGGTCCTACTTGCTTTATAAATTGAATTTTAGGAGGGTGAGACGTACAAAACCGTACAGTATGAAGGGAAAAACAATACCAAGTAATCGGTTCTTGTATTAATGCGATCTTGAAATAATCTTAAATTCCCCCCCCCCCCCCCCTGGAAACCCTAAAATTCCCCCCTGGGGGGAATTCCCCACCGGTTGAGAACCACTGCACTAACAGCTATGGTCGGCGCCGTGGCGAAGAGGTCTTAATCCTGCATACCCGCGTTCGAAACACATCTGTGGGCGATTTGGCAGCAGGCCGCCTTGCGTTGTTTTTTATGAATAACTAGCTGACCCGGCCCGGCTTCGCCCAGGCCCTGGAGGGGATCTATCTATCTATCAGTCTGTCTGTCTGCTTGTTTGTCTGTCTGTCTGTCTGTCTGGCTGACCCGGCCCGGCTTCACCCAGTCCCTGGTGGGGAGCATCTAATTTAATTCATATAAGTAGTCATATAAGCTCTCCCGTTCCCGACTATCTGTCTGTCTGTCTGTCTGACCCGGCTTCACCCAGTCCCTGGTGGGGAGCATCTCATTTTATTCATATACGTAGTCATATAAGCTCTCCCGTTCCCGACTATCTGTTTGTCTGTCTATCTGTCTGTCTGTCTGTCCCGGCCCGGCTTCACCCAATCCCTGGTGGGGAGCATCTCATTTAATTCATATACGTAGTCATATAAGCTCTCCCGTTCCCGACTGTCTGTTTATCTGTCTGTCTGTCTGACCCGGCCCGGCTTCACCCAGTCCCTGGTGGGGAGCATGTCATTTAATTCATTCATATAAGTAGTCAAATAAGCTTCCGTTCCCGACTATCTGTCTGTCTGTCTATCTATCTGACCCGGCGTGGTTTCGCCTGTAAACAGTAACTTAAAAGAATGTCCTTCCACACACCATTCATTATTTTTAATGAAAACTGTTTTTATTCACCGACATGACAGTTGATAAGTTTTGTAAGCAGAAATAGATGGGTTACAATGTTATGCATTATGCATTATTTTTATGCAAACTTTGAAAATGCCTTAAAGATTATATCATTATTTATTATAACTCATATGCCTAAAAATAACTATAGACAAAGAGTTTAATAATAGTGCAAGTAAGTCCAACAATATGACTATAAAGTATATAGAAATGTTATTAAAAGTTATGCCCCTTGAAATAACTTTTCTAGAGTGAAGTCCCCCTGCTATATAGACATTATATAATGAAAATGAAAAAGTAACTGTTATTAAATAAGTCGAAGATTTTACACTAAGAAACTATTATAGTCGGTTGCACAGGAATGAAAGGAAGACGTGTAGAAAATTTCATCTCAATCGGATGTACCGTTATCGAACGCATCCAATACATAAATCCCCACAAACACACAAACAAAGCCACATTCTGTTTTATAGATATAGATATGGGTGTTGGCCGTTCAGAAAGAAATGGCAAACTACTGAACGTAAACTTTACTAGGAATCACGAACAACCAAAAATACCGGGCTTGACCACGTCCTGTAAAGGATATGTAATTAACTTTTATTAAAACAGCTATGACACTTTATTGTGTAATGTAACATATTTGCTACTCGTATTTATGTCAATGTGATGCAGTTTGTAAAGCCATCCCAACACTTTTTATTTTACGATTACACTAGCGATTAGCACCATATACCCATTACATCTCAAGGGGTGTGAAAGAGTCCTTTCCGTGTTTGTTGTCATTGTTCTGTGCGTAGAGTATAGATAACAAGCACTGACAGTACTATACACGCGTGCCAATTTATTTTAACTAATTAATTTTAACCAATTAATTTTAACGATATGTCGGGATACCGTTCATTGTGCCTTTTAGTTCCCGACTGCTTACTTCTTTAGTTAAAAGGATTAGCATGGGATTAACACAGTACAGAAAAACGGTATGTCTATCCAATGCTTGAATGAACACACATATGTTGTTAATTTTCACAAAAGAACACTTTACACGCCTGTCCCCTACCTGAAAATGTGTGAAATGTCAAGTCAAACGCCCAACTTATTACATTCACACCACTTTAATGCATACAGTAATAAATACATTGGGACTTAATAATATGGTGATAATTTTACGCTAATTTAATGCACACGGTAATGATTTCTTGCTGGGTTAAAGAGTGGAAATTTGATTTCTGCATAGTGCACTGTCGGTCTGTCTATCTGTATGTCAGTCTGCCTGCTTTGTTTATTCATCGAGCGGTCTGGTCTGTCTGTCTGCCAGTGACGTGTACACACCGACATCAGTCAACCACTGGGTATATCTGTTCATTCTGGTGCGACACATGGCTTTATGAGGCAAGCACAGATTGGTACCGACATAGCCTAGACAACTGGGGATTATTTATGTGGGGCTGATTACCCTGTTTTGGAGAAGGAAGAGGAGGAAGAGAAAAAAGTGAAGTAGAAGAAGGGAAGAGGAAGAAGAAGAAGAAAGAGGAGGAGGAAAAGAAGGAAAAGGTGGAGGAGGAGGAGGAGAAGAAGAAGAAGGAGAAGAAGAAGAAGAAGAAGAAGAAGAAGAAGAAGAAGAAGAAGAAGAAGAAGAAGAAGAAGAAGAAGAAGAAGAAAAAGAAGAAGAAGAAGAAGAAAAAGAAGAAGAAGAAGAAGAAGAAGAAGAAGAAGAAGAAGAAGAAGAAGAAGAAAAAAACAAGGAGAGAAAGAGAAGGAGGAGGAAGAAAAGAAGAGGAAGAACAAGAAGACGAAGGAGGAGGAGGAGGAGAAGAGAAAGTGGAGATAGAATCAAAAGAAGAGGGCGAGGAAGAGGAGGAAGAGAGGAAGAAAGAAAATAAGAAGAAGACGATGAGGATGGGGAGAAAGAAAAAGCTCGAAGAGGAGAAGAAGCAGAAGAAGAAGAAGGCTAGTTCAACGATATAAACAATGAAAGTTCAACAAATGCACTATGATTCACGTGCCCATGTAGATATCTTACTCGGAGTTTAAACTGTTTTAATAATATGCTGGAAAATTATTGCGATGAAGTACTTAGCTTTCTCAATTCGTTCTAAATCTCGCGGTGATTTGTCCACTGAATAACAACCACGCCCACCATCACCAGCAGCAGCAGCGCATCAACCACCACCGTCACTATCATGATCACCCCCACCGACACCATCATGATCACCGTCACCATTATGATCACCGTCACCATCATGATCACCGTCACTATCATGATCACCGTCACCATCATGATGACCATCACCATCATGAACACAACCATCACCATCATGATCACCACAAACATCACCATCATGACCACCATCACCATCATGATCACCATCACCATCATGATCACCATCACCATCATGAACACAACCATCACCATCATGATCACCACAACCATCACCATCATGATCACCATCACCATCATGATCACCATCACCATCATGATCACCGCAACCATCACCATCATGATCACCATCACCATCACCATCATGATCACCGTCACTATCATGATCACCGTCACCATCATGATCATCATCACCATCATGAACACAACCATCACCATCATGATCACCACAAACATCACCATCATGACCACCATCACCATCATGATCACCATCACCATCATGATCACCATCACCATCATGATCACCATCACCATCATGATCACCATCACCATCATGATCACCATCACCATCATGATCACCATCACCATCATGAACACAACCATCACCATCATGATCACCACAACCATCACCATCATGATCACCATCACCATCATGATCACCATCACCATCATGATCACCGCAACCATCACCATCATGATCACCATCACCATCACCATCATGATGACCATCACCATCATGATGACCATCACCATCATGATCATCATCACCATCATCATCATGATCACCATCACCATCACCATCACCATCATGATCACCATCACCATCATCATCACCATCATCATCATCATCACCATCACCATCATGATCACCACCACCATCACCATCATGATCACCATCACCATCATGATCACCATCACCATCATGATCACCATCACCATCATGATCACCATCACCATCATGATCACCATCACCATCATGATCACCATCACCATCATGATCACCATCACCATCATGAACACAACCATCACCATCATGATCACCACAACCATCACCATCATGATCACCATCACCATCATGATCACCATCACCATCATGATCACCGCAACCATCACCATCATGATCACCATCACCATCACCATCATGATGACCATCACCATCATGATGACCATCACCATCATGATCATCATCACCATCATCATCATGATCACCATCACCATCATGATGACCATCACCATCACCATCATGATCACCATCACCATCATCATCACCATCATCATCATCATCACCATCACCATCATGATCACCACCACCATCACCATCATCATCACCATCACCATCATGATCACCATCATCATCACCATTATGATCACCATCACCATCATGATCACCACCATGATCACCATCCCATCAAAATCACCATGACTATCATGATCACCCCCACCGTCACCATCACGATGACCATTACCATCATGAACACAACCATCACCATCATGATCACCACAAACATCACCATCATGATCACCATCACCATCATGATCACCATCACCATCATGATCACCATCACCATCATGATCACCATCACCATCATGATCACCGCAACCATCACCATCATGAGCACCATCACCATCATGAACACCATCATGATGACCATCACCATCATGATCACCATCACCATCACCATCATGATCACCATCACCATCACCATCATGATGACCATCACCATCATGATGACCATCACCATCACCATCATGATCACCATCACCATCATGATCACCATCACCATCATGATCACCATCACCATCATGATCACCATCACCATCATGATCACTATCACCATCATGATCACCATCATGATCACCATCACCATCAAAATCACCATCACCATCATGATCACCACCACCATCACCATCATGATCACCATCACCATCATGATCACCATCACCATCATGATCACCATCACTATCATTATCACCACCACCATCACCATCATGATCACCATCACAATCATGATCACCATCACCATCATGATCACCATCACTATCATTATCACCACCACCATCACCACCATGAGCACCATCACCATCATGATCACCATCACCATCATGATCACCATCACCATCATGATCACCACCACCATTATCATCATGATCACCGTCACCATAATGATCACCATCACCGTCATGATCACCACCACCACCATCACCATCATGATCACCACAACCATCACCATCATCATCACCACCACCATCACCATCATGATCACCACCACCATCACCATCATGATCACAACCACCATCACCATCATCATCACCATAACCATCATGATCACCATCACCATCACCATCGTGATCACCATCAACATCATGATTACCATCACCATCACCATCATGATCACCATCACCATCACCATCATGATCACCACAACGATCACGATCATGATTACCACAACCATCATCATCATGATCACTACCACCATCATGATAAAAACCACCATCACCATCACCATCATGATCACCATCACCATCATGATCACCACCACCATCACCATCATGATCACAATCACCATCACCATCATGATCACCACAACCATCACCATCATGATCACCACAGCCATCACCATCATGATCACGACCACCATCACCATCATGATCACCGTCACCATCATGATCACCATCACCATAATGTCACCGTCACCATCATGATCACCATCACCATCACCATTATGATCACCGTCACCATCATCATCACCATCACCATTATGATCACCGTCACCATCATGATCACCATCATCATCATGATCACCACCACCATCACCATCATGGTCACCACAGCCATCACCATCATGATCACCACCACCATCACCATCATGATCACCACCACCATCACCATCATGATCACCACCACCATCACCATCATGATCATCATCACCATCATGATCACCATCACCATCATGATCACCACCACCATCACCATCATGATCACCACAACCATCACGGTCATGATCACCACCACCATCACCATCATGATCACCATCATGATCACCACAACCATCACCATGATGATCACCACAACCATCACCATCATGATCACCACCACCATCACCATCATGATTACCACAGCCAACACCATCATGATCACCACCACCATCACCATAATGATCACCATCACCATCATGATCACCACCACCATCACCATCATGATCACCACCACCATTATTATCATGATCACCGTCACCATCATGATCACCACCACCATCACCGTCATGATCACCACCACCAATACCATCATGATCACCGTCACCATCATGATCACCATCACCATCATGATCACCACCACCATCACCATCATGATCACCACAACCATCACCATCATGATCACCACCACCATCACTATCATGATCACCACCACCATCACCATCATGATCACCACCACCATCACCATCATGATCATCATCACCATCATGATCACCATCACCATCATGATCACCACCACCATCACCATCATGATCACCACCACCATCACCATCATGATCACCACAGCCTTCACCATCATGATCACCACAACCATCACCATCATGATCACCACCACCACCACCATCATGATCACCACCACCATCACTATCATGATCACCACCACCATCACCATCATGATCACCACCACCATCACTATCATGATCACCATCTCCATCACCACCATCACTATCATGATCAACACCACCATCACCATCATGATCACCACCACCATTACTATCATGATCACCATCACCATCACCATCATGATCACCACCACCATCACCATCATGATCACCACAACTATCACCATTATGATCATCACCACCATCACTATCATGATCACCACCACCATCACCATCATGATCACCACCACCATCACCATCATGATCACCACAGCCTTCACCATCATGATCACCACAACCAATACCATCATGATCACCACAACCATCATCATCATGATCACCACAACCATCACCATCATGATCATCACAACCATCACCATCATGATCACCACAACCGTCACCATCATGATCACCACAACCGTCACCATCATGATTACCACAACCAATACCATCATGATCACCACAACCGTCACCATCATGATCACCACAACCAATACCATCATGATCACCACAACCGTCACCATCATGATCACCACAACCAATACCATCATGATCACCATCATCACGAACATGTAGCATATCCTATGAAGAACGTCATTCCGACCGCAGCCTGCTGGAAGTTTGCTGGAAGGGCTTTCGATCCCTGACTTGTTTCTCTTATTCACTCATTTTCATGCCTTGGATGTCTTAATGTTTTATTGCTCTTGTCGACCCTTGCCTCGTCTTCCAGGAACATTGCCTTCCATTGCTGTTGTGTGTGTGTGTGTGTGTGTGTGTGTGTGTGTGTGTGTGTGTGTGTGTGTGTGTGTGTGTTTTAAACCACATTTTTTGTTGAGTTGTAAACCATTGCTGTATTTGATATGGTCAAAGTTTTCAAGATTCCCAGATATCTTGCTGCGTTTTCTTCGATGATCAGATCTGGTTGAATGTGCATATTTTCCTGTCTATTTATCCATGGTATCCTTAGAATTGTTCCGTGATATTTAATTTCAAAAGCCCCTGTGTTCCTCTTTAGCCATTGAGAAATTGTCCGCGACCCACATCCATATGTGACTGCGCCAAAGATCTTATTATGTAAGCTCACTTGTCACCCAGCAGCACGCCATACGGAATAGTAGTGGTGTATTGGGTAGCTAGAGGTTTATACATAAAAGTCGAAATTCTTGACTTCATTGCATCTGGGTTTAACCCTTCAGACTCGGCGTCACTCCGTAGAACGGCTAGCCGCCTACGGGGCGCATCACACAAAACACGAACCCCGACACTCCAGAGAATACACCCGTGGGTCTATGGAAAAACTTCCAGTGAAGGTCTAAACGTGAACAGTGAAGTCTAAAAACGAACTAATGACCTTCAGAATGCGAGACAGACGACTTCACGGCGTCGCCACTTAGACCCGGTCTCTTTGTAGTGGTTAGAACAGTTTCCTACCGACATAATGGACCTGGAATCAATCATCAGCGTTGACGAAATGGAAGTTTTCCCGACCAGTACACCTCTGGGACCGACTGATCGTAAAACAGTCTAACTGCCAGCATACCTATCAGCTCTACTATCATCATCATCAAGTGACCTGCCAGCTGGCGTCGAGTTCATGTCTCTTCACAGATCTCAGCATTGTTGTTCTGGGTCAACTATGTGATGATATTCCTCTATGCCACTGTCTCAGTCCATCCAACATCATTTCTCTTGATCTGCCTCAGCCTCTCTTTCCATTGATCTTTCCAATTGTCACCATGTTCTCCAATGTCTCTCTTCTCGTCACATGACTAAGGAAAGCTGCTTGTCTCTTTCTTATTGCTGTATATAATGTTCAAGTTTCATTAGCCTTTTTCATGCAATCGTTGTTTGTTACTCTCGCAGTCCAAGGAAATCGCTACATTCGTTTCAGGAACTTATCTCTGTTGCTTCCAAGTTCTTGCTAAGTTGTCCACGTACATTCCACGATTCACTGCCATACAGCAACATAGGTTCTATATAACATTTCAACACTTACTTTCTTACATTCAATGACAGTGACTTTTGCATAAGATACTCTTCATTTCCTGAAATACAATTTTGCTTGCCCTATTCTGTTCTTAATCTCTGTTGTGCATCTTGTATCTCATCTTATAAATGCCCCTATGTATTTAACACTATCTTGTTGGCTTGCCGAGACACCTGTCTGTTCCACTTTTCACAATGGGCGTGAATGAGCATTCTGTGTGATATTCACTGGCACAGGAACGGAACATAATGGGGACGACTGTAAAGTTGGAACAGCGACTGATTGACATTTAAAATTATCCACTTGGATTCTAATTTCTTAAGTACCATCTTAAGCCCGTCACAACAGCCTTCCACCAGCAGAACATATTGTCTGAAGCTAGCAAATTAGTCATGCAAAAATATGTGACTAATATTATGTTCTCAATATGTTTTATGGCATGCAGATGAGCCGTGCTTAATTTACCATATGTTACTTGTTTTCTCATTACAGCACACACTTCTCTAAAGTAAATTAATTTAGTTTTGGTCCAGTATTCATTATTTGGTAAACAAACGTGCTTTTTCTTTAGGGTTTGAGTAATGTCCTTTCCTTATTACTTCGATCATCAATATACTCTGAAATATATGAGTCTTTAAGTGCTACATAGAACCTGTACTTTTGTGTGGATGTAAAGCGTGGACAATGAACCATCCATCCATCCATCCATCATGTGCCATGCCGGTAAGCGTGGGCGGTCATGTTCTGCCATATCACTCGATCACCAGAGTCGTGGATCAGCTCTGTGTTTCTGTCTCGACCATGCCACAAGGCCAAGCCATCCAGGTACTTGCTTCTAGGTCTTCCCCTTAGTCTGTTCCCCTCGATCTTACCAGTTGTCACCAAGTTCTCCAGATCATTTCTTCTCATAACATGCCCAAAAAATTGTGACTGTCTACGTCTAATGTCTCTAATCAGTTTACGATCTTCATTTGTTTCTTGAAGAACTTGTTCATTGGTCTTTCTGGCTGTCCATGGTATTCTTTGCATTTTCCTCAGAAACCACATTTCTACAGCCATCAGATGTTTTTCAGCCTGACTGCTCATGGTTCAAGCTTCACATCCATATAAGAGTACAGGTTCTATGTAGCATCTCAACACTCTTTTTCTCGTTTCAATTGACATCTTTTTATTGGTCAGTATGTTTTTCATCTTGCTAAAGGCTACTTTTGCCATGGCGATTCTTGTTCTAATCTCTTCAAGGCATCTCCCATCAGATTTTATTACTATTCCAAGATAATTGTACCTATTCACTTGTTGAAGAATATTCCCATTTACTTGTATATTACATTGTGGTATTTCGTTCTTCCTAGTGACGACCATAATCTGTGTCTTTTTACAATTTAATTCTAACCCTAGTTCACTGTGTGTAACAGCCGCATCTACTAAATTTTGCAGGTCCTGTTCATTGTCTCCAATCAAGACTGTATCATCTGCATATCTAATATTATTGATGTATCGTCCCCCAATGTTGATTCCCTCCATATCTTCAATATTTCTGAAAATACTTTCACTGTACAGGGAAAACAGATCTGGAGACATTACACATCCCTGGACAATGAACAGGCAAGCTGAAAAACATCTAATGGCTGTGAGGATGTGGTTTCTGAGGAAAATGCAAAGAATACCAGGGACAGACAGAAACATCAACTACTAAGTTCTACAAGAAACAATTGAAAACCATAAACTGATTAGAGAAAGGAGCCTTAGAGAGTCAACAATTTATTGACACGTTATGAGAAGAAATCAATTGGAGCTCTTGGTGACAATTGGCAAGATAGAAGGAGGCGAAATAGGGAAAGACAGAGAAGTAAATACCTGGATGGGTTGGCCAGGCGGTATGATAGAGACAGGAACAGTGAGCTGATCCACGACACTGGTGATCGTGTGAGATGGCGAAACATGACCGCCCAAGCTTATCGGCATGGCATATAATGATGGTATGGTGCACTTCTTCTTTGGGACTGAGTTGATGTTCCGCTATAATTTTATTTCCTCATTAAGCAGCCATACATGTTTCGCTTGTTTAGGATTTAAAGTTCCCTATGTGATTAAATGTACTCATTATTTGTCAATATATGCCGGGCGCCTTTACTTCCCAAGATCTGGTCTTCTTCTTCTTCTTCTTCTTCAGCATTCCGAGCCATTGAGGTTCTTTGCTGCAAATACAATCTGTCTCCATTCGTCTCTCTGGTGGACCTTCTCTTGCCAGTCGTTGATTCCAAGTGCTTGTAGGTCTGTATGCATATTATCTCTCCACCGCCTTCTTGGTCTACCTCGGGGTCTACGGTCATTTATTTCCTGAGTGTAAGCGAGTTTTGTTTCCCTATTATCTTCCATTCTTTCTATATGCCCCAGCCATTGTAGTCTATTAGCCTTCATGATACCAGTGATTAGCGGGGACTTAAACAAATCATAAATGTCTTTGTTACTTCTTCTTTTCCACTCTCCACTTTGTGTATCCCTAATGGGTCCAAAGATGCGTCTTAAAATTTTGTTCTCAAAGGTTTGTAACAAGGCTTCGTCTCCTTTCGTTGTACTCCAGGTTTCAGAGCTCCCAAGATCTGGTGCCAATTAAAAAAAAAATCTGAAACCGTCCCCGATGGGGATAGACGCCACGGCCACTGAGTCGACAGGCGAGTGTCTAGCCACTACGTTACCGCAACTCCCTTTGTGTGGGATTGAGTTATATCCCCCTTGTGTACAATATCCTTATCTGTATTCATGTAATTACCTCCCTTGTCTACGCCCTCTCCTGTGTGGCGATTGGGCTAAACCACTCGGTTAAGACGGTCTAGTTTCATTTCTAAAAAAAAAAAAAATATTCCTAATCTAATTGCCTCATTCATTATACAACAATTTTGTTCGTTCCAGAATAAGATGCAATTTAAAGTGGCAAAATCAGAAAGCCGCCGGATACAGCACTGACCCAATTTCATTCAGGCGTGTTTAATGTAAGGTTAATATTTCATCAGTGGAGGCCATGGATACAATTCCATATGTAAATGTAAATTCAATTTACTTCTAAAATAGCAATAGTAAAAAAATATTGTACATTGAAATCATTATTGAATAACTCCCCTGGACAAAACAGATAACTAAATCAGACATATTACATATATACAATTGTTCTGTAATGCAGAAGGGAGTGAAAATAATACTGTTTTAACTCGTGATGATCCTTATGATGATGATTATGATGACTGTTTTAATTCATGATGATGATGATGAACTGGCTCATGAACGATATAATATCGGGGGAACTGAAATAGTCAATAACCCCTTTCTACATTCCTTAAGATGCAATAGACATTTGGTACTAGACCAGTGGTTTAAACCGGTGGGAAATCCCCCCCCCCCCCCAAAAAAAAAGAGGGAGTGTTAGGGTTTCCGGGGGTGGGGGGATTAAGACCACAGATTTGCAGACTCAAACTGGCTTCAGGACCACACAAACCGCGATCGTCCTCCTTTCTTGAATTATGTGTGAGCGTATGGGTATATAGGTATATATATATTAGGGACGTTCGTTTGAAACCTGTTCCAATGGTTTTATTACAAAAGCATGAAAGAAACATTAACAGGTGTGGTAGAATTAAACAAAGCATTCATTTAGAATGAATTATGCACCATGGGTTGGTTAGAAGAAGTCGCCGTAGGCATTCAGGCAAGCATCCCATTGCATTGGATTAGGATTGCTCACTGAACCAAGTGTTTACCGCGTTCATTACGTCTTCATCTGTGTGAAATCGTTGCCCCCTGAGAGCTTTTTTCAGACGTCCGAACAAATGAAAATAACATGGTGACAAATCAGGACAATAGGCTGGATGTCGCAGAATTTCCCACTTCTTCCTTGCTAATGCTTCCTGCACAATCTCTACAACATGCAGGCGAGCATTATCGTGCAACAAAATCACACCGCGAGAAAGCATGCCGGGTCGTTTATTCTTGATGGCTTTTCCCAGCTTGTCTAGTGTTTGCAAGTAGTGGATAGAGTTGATGTTGACACCAGGTTTTTAAAGTCGGCCAATAACAGCCCTTCATGGTAAAAAGATATGCGCTCAGCATAACTTTACCAGTGGAAACCTGTAATTTGAATATTTTGGCTTTTGATGATCCAGCATGCTTCCATTGCATGCTCTGTCTTTTGCTGCTCGGCTCAAAGTGGTGACACCATGATTCATCAACTGTCACTATGCGGAACAGAAATGCATCACCCTCCACTCTGTAACACAACAAGTGGTTCAAACACCATCCCATGCGTTCCTCTTTGTAGTGGTCGGTCAACATCCGTGGTACCCATTGTGAACACACCTTCCGATATTGCAGATTCTTACGAAAGGCCTTTTCAATTGTACCAACTGACACATCAAATTCTTTCGCTAGCGAACGTATGATTCCACAACGGTTCATCTGTACTGCTGCATCAATTGTGGCGATGGTTTTTTTTTTCTGTTGCAACAATATGCGCTTGACCCGGCTGTCGAAGATCTGTCGTGAACTGACTTCCTTTCGGAAACATTCGTGCCCAGTCTGACACTGTTGTCTTCGACACACATTTGTTACCGTATGCTGCCTGCATTCTTAGATGAATGTCCACTGGTCGGCTTCCTTCATATGAAAGAGACAGATTCACCGCTCTTTGAGCTTCTATGGACTGTGTTTGGATCAACTCGGCTATTTTGTCAACGGTCAGAAACAGATCCTATACATCATGGGACGATAAGCACGTGCTCTTTTATTCATTGGTCAGTACTTATCACATGACTATGACATGATCATGTTCAACGCACGCAATTACGCACGGTTCAGCACGAACGGATTTCAAATGAACGCTCCTAATATTTTCCCATTGTTCGTGTGATGGAGATAGATCATTGTATGCCATATAACTGAATGTCTGGAGGGCTTCAACATGTGTGTGAAGGCTTGTAAATCTTTCTTGTATTCCCATGTCTCCTTCTTCTATATCAATTCCCCCTCATCCTTTCTTTCCTCCTTCTATTTCTCCTCCTTCGTCCTATTCCGCCGCCCCCTCCTCCTTATTCCAGTTACCCTGAGGACAATTTACTCATTGTATAGCACACAATATATAGTTCTACGAGTACATCAGTACGTCCCTGAACATTATAGATCGATTTCTGCTAGATTTCACTTGGGTTCGTCCAGTTCACCTGTTTCTAAGGCTTGTATACCTGCAGACATGTGAAACGGATTGGTTTTCTCCCCGGGAGTAATGTCTTCAAATGCACAAAACAAACAACACAGGTTAATTAAACAAACCAGTTGTGTAGAAGTATTCTTTTATACATGTAAACATGTAGCAAAACTGAAAACTTTGAAAACGCAATACTGTCATGCCCAGTCACATGATATTCACACACACACACACACACATACACACACACGCGAGCGCGCGCGCGCACACACACACACACACAAACGCACGCACGCACACACAAACGCGCGCACGCACGCGCGCACACACACACACACACACGCGCGCTTGCCTATACAGTGCCGGTTCCGGGCTGTTAGCCGCTTGCGTGTCACATATATGACCGCCAAGATAATGCGAATTGTGTACCAGTAAATGATTGATTGATTGATTGATTTAGGAACCGACATCACAGCATTCGGGACATTCCCATAAGCGCTCCGTCCCCATCCTCAGCAACCAGCGAAGAGTTCCAACACTAATAGTTCCAGTAGCAATCTGATTATATGTCCGTCTCGCCTTTCCTCTGATCGCCGAGCGTCGGCCAGATCCCCTCGTCACTCCTCGCTGCCTCATTCTAACCAGACCATGGTGATCCATTTGCTCCTCCGAGGTGTACACGTGCTCCCACAAGGCCGCAACCACATCTGCCTTGTCATGCATCAATACTCCACCAAGTTTTGCCGAGCCAGCCAATCTGTCCGCCTGTTCATTCCCTAGCACACCGGCATGTCCAGGAGAAAAGATCCAGGTGATGCTTGCTACCAGTAAATATGCTGTTAGATTCCTAACATAATCTACTGTACGGCGGATGTTCTTTTCACTGTTCTATATACTTCACAGGGTTAAACATATTCATAATATTGTATATTTTAAACAAAACTGTACAAAGATATCATATATAATACAGATATTTAACAAAATGCATCATGCATCCTGTTGAGCTTAACTCTTGTCCGACTTTGTGAAGACACATGAAGGGTCTAGCATAGGTGGGAGTGCAAGTGCAATTGAAATGCCATTACTTTTATCGTTTCTTTACTTATTCAGTCTGAGGCAGATTTGTTCGCAATAGACGAGCAAACATCTCCGGCGGGCCTATTCTCGCTTGTCGCGGGATCCGCAGAATCAGGCAGGGAGTTTGACGGTAGTACACGCTTACATTGGTCCGGACACTTACGATTGAGAGGTGTACGCGCTCATACAGGTCCAGACACTTGCTTTAAGACCCCCTGCTGCGGGATATAGCTGAACGCCTCTAAGCCAAGTCCCCCCTTTTCATACACAGTGCTATCAAGACAAGTCGCCTTAATTAGTCAAGAAGCCTGATACGGGGGAGGACAATGTCTCGCAAAAAAAAAAAAACAACAACAACAAGAAACAGCACTCCCACAAGATGTGTAGTGTGGGAGCAGCCAAGTCCTCTAAGAAGATGAACGCAGACTTGCCTGCAAGATGCAACCAAGAACCTGCAACTACAGTCACATCAGCTGAAGATATCACGAGAAAGATCGATGTCAGCCCACCACTAACAAGAGCCAAGACAACAGAGAAGAAGAGGGAGGAGAAAGACACCAGAGTCGGGAACACCGACTCAAAGACAGTCAAATGGGTGATCAAGAGGATTCAAGTGGAGCTGTCAGATGAAGAAATACTGAAACAGCTGCATGAAGAAAATCTCAACATTCAAGTCTTGAAGACGGAGCGGATCCTGACATATTCAAAAATACCTACGACGCTAGCTGTGGTGACGACTGAAGGCAACGAGATACCAGGCCAGGCATCTATCAACAAGATAATGCAACAGCCCGAATGGTTTATACCGAGAATCAACCAATGCTCAAGATGCCAGAGGGTTATAATGTTATAACCGTACACACGACAAAATCCATGATGAATCTCGCCCGCATTTTTACCTTCTGTTTGAAGAATACGAATCACACAATGAATTTTACAGCCGGCGGGAAAGGCAATAACAGTTTCCATGTTTATTGGTTCGTGATTCGTGAACCACTGAACAATTGCGACTGTAGGTTTGTGTGTAGTGAGCTAAAAGGCTACTGAATGATGCAAGCAATGAACGGTATCACAATGGCAACCAGTTTATTTTTACCGTCAATCGGGGGTTGATTTTGGAATTGCCCGCGTATTAAGCTTTATTATGTCCCGCATGTAAGGGAAGGAAGAAAAATGTGTGCAATTCTACGATAATGTTAAAATATTAACTATTAGATATTGCTTTGGCCGTATCATTTACATATAAATTTAATTAATCGATTGCTCAAGTATAAAATTGGCTTTAGGATTATATTCCTGTCGTCTGCAAGCCATTATGGTTACAGTGCCTCATTGTTGTTTCCCCGTCGACGCATACGCTGAACCACAAGTTTATTTCTTATTTCGTTCGCTTGAAATATGTCTATAACTGCAATGTATGAATTTAACTGTCTTTTTTAGTTCACTCAGCGGTCCATAGTGTTTATCTTCCACTGTCGTCTCTCTAGGCCAGAAGATTTACCTAGATATATTGTATTTTGGGCAGCCTTGGAGTATGTGCTCTGCTGTCTGCGACGTAAGTCCACATGTGCATGTGGCTGATTCACCAATCTTGAAGTTTGTATACATGTGGTTGCGTAATCTATTGTGTCCTGTTCTGAGGCGCAGAATAATAACTTGTTCTGGTCTGCCCATTACGTGGTACTCATCTTGAACAGCTTTTGGTGGCTTTCTCACTGATTTGATCATTCTTTTCTTTTGGTGGCATGTAACGGGCACATCAGGCTGTTCTTCTTTTGCGCCTTCCCTAGCCAATCGATCCAGCTCTGTCGTTTCCGGGTACTCCACAGTGGGATGGTATCCTCTGTATGGTAACCTTATGATGACTGCTAAGTTCAGAAAGTAGTGTCCTTAGTACGGGCAATTTCCCAGACATGAGTGCCTCGAGTATCGATTTTGCATCTGTCAATAGCACCACAGGTTGTGTACCACGGCTGGTATTTAGTAATTTCTCTGTTGCTATCTTGATGCCTCAATTTCAGCATAATTGTGGGCTGTACATAGAATACCCAAATAGTACTAGGGACACGGCCGGAGTACTAACAGGAAAGTACTGCCATAACTATGATGCCGAAACTGAGGACGCGGTTCGTAATCCCGTATACCCGCGTTCGAAACACCACTGCGCGCGATTTGGTAGCAGACCACATTGCGCTAGTTTTTACGCTATGGTATGGGTACCAGTCGTTCATAAAGCAATGGCAAACTACTGAACGTAAACTTGCCAAGACATCAGCAACAGCAAAAAAAAAAAATGCTGGTGTTGACTGCAAACATCCTGTAAAGGATATGCAACTAACTTTAACAATACTTGCAAGCCAGAACGAAAGCTCTGGGGAAAAAGACAAAAAACTAAATTAATCATAGGTGAGTGGCGTGCAATACACAAAAAACAAAGACAACCAACATATTTATTTACTAAAAAATGATATTAAAGAAGGCGACGTTAGCAAAAAGATAGTTACATCAGTCCTAGTGTGCACATATCCGAATCTCACAAACTAAGCAGCAAATAATGGTTAGTGAGATTTTTGAAACTGATATTTGGCTTTCAAGATGTCATCAATGTTTGGTTTGGAATTGCAGCATCCAAATAAGAGAATTGCTTTCAAATGTTCATCAGTCAATCTCGTTCAATGTGTTGACTTCACATACTTCATTTTTGATAATATTTCCTCACAGACATAAGTTGTTCCAAACACTGATGCCATACCAGCGGCCAATTTCTTCAGGTTCGGAAACTCAACATCAGGTAAGCAGCGGTAAAATTCAACAAGATATCCTTTTCTGCGCTTTTCTTTCAACAAGTCATCTGCTTGCAAATCAATTAGCCCCAACGGTAGTTCAACCGGCACATCATCAAGGTTGCAATCGAATGGATTCAGGAACAGAAGAATGTCACTCTCAATTCTATTAAGATCTGAAAATTAAAAAAAAAAAAAAAAAAAAAAAAAAAAAAAAAAAAAATGTTTCTTCAAGTCATGAATAATTATTTTCTGAAAATTGAGGTTGACATCTTCTGAAATTGTAGCGAAAACTCTTTGAAACAGTGAAAATGAGAAAAGTTTTCTTCTTTCAGTTGTGCTTCAAACAATGACAGCTTTCTCCGAAATTCTTTAATGATTCTGTAGAGATCACAGACGAGGTTATTCTTTTCCGGAAGTTTCGAATTCAGTTCCTTCATGTATGATGTGATGTCGACCAAAAATTATAACTTTGACAGCCAGATGGAATCTGACAGCTGTGGATCAGTTCTATCTTTTTTCAGTGAGGAAAATATCTATTTCGTTTCGGAGCTTTGCAAAAACGAAACAGGACTTTATCGCAGCAGAGCCACTTCACTGATGTGTGATAAGGCAAGTCACAGAATTCAGAATGAATTTCTTCAAGAAAAGCATGGAACTGACGGTGATTCAGTGCATGTACCCGGATGAAGTTCACAGCAGAAATGACTGGTTTCATTACACAAAAATATCTTAGTCTTTCTCACAGAGTGATTGCTGATGTATGATGCAGCTTATGAACAGAGCGCTCCAAATTTGCAAAGAGTCCAACTGAGTCCTGATCTGTCCCATCAGATTCTTCCTCACTCCAGCCATGTTTTTTCTCTCCATCAACTGTAACACCTCGAAGCTGATTCCACTGAAGGTTATAGTCTTGTCAAACGTTTTGCACTTCCATGGAAATGTGCTTTCCTGTTGTTGTTCCATGCATGCTACAAACGAATGCCAACTCTTCCGTTATCTGAAAGTCCAAATTGACACCACGAATGAACACAGGAAGTTGTGACGTACTCAAGAGATCAGTAGACTCATCCAGAGCCAGAGAATACCACAACAAGTTCCTAGTTTTCTCGCGTATCTGTAGCACTATGTTCTCTCTTATTTCTTCTGTTCTTCGCACAACTGAACTTGCCGACAGGCTGATAGTTCCAAACAAATCGGCTTTCCCGGGACACAAGTCATTTGCTGCTTCCATCACACACTCTTTGATGAAGATGCCATCAGTAAACGGTTTTCCTCGTTCTGCAATCGTATGCACTATTTTGTAACTTGTACGAGTGACAGATTCATTTTGAGCAAACTTTCTCGTGAAGAGATTTCTTTGTGTGTCTAAACCACGTTTTATGGACTCATATTTTTCAGTGTGTAACTTTTCAGAAAACTTAAATATGTTGATAGATGTTTTGTTTGTAGTGACGCCGAAGATTGGACTCTTTCAAAAAGGCAACACTTTCACTGCATATTACGCGACTGGTTTTCTGCTCCTTTGTTTCCACGTAGAAGTACTTTACTTCCCATTCTTCACTGAAAACGCGCTCATAACACTCCGCGTCCACCTTTCTTTTCTTAGTAGCCATAATGAAAGGTGAAGTACACTGGATCTGAAAATGAAAAAGACATTGAATTAGAAACATAATTAAAATCCTATTGAAACACAAGAAAAGCAGAGGACTATGGGTCACTGGTGAAGCTACGGTTCACTAAAGTTATATATACAGAATATAGGTACCTTTAGTAATATAATATATCTCATAATAAGGTTTGCAAAATATGTAAATAGCGCCGGCCTAAATAAACAGCCTAGAACAGAGTTTTTTAACCGAGGTTTCGCGAGTGGCAGCCAGGGGTTCCGCCGAAACAGACCGAAATCGCCTAAATGCAACATTTCTCCCCATCTGGTTTGTTACATAAAGTAGGACAGACACAGAAGTTACCAGACTCCTGAATACCATATATGATACTGGAGATATACCTCATAAATGATTTAATTCTGTATTTATTGCAATCCCAAAGAAATCAGGAGCCTTGGAATGTGATCAACATCGAACAATTAGTATTTTGAGTCACATCACGAAGATTTTGCTAAGAGTTATCATGCAAAGAGGTAAGAAGAAAATTGCAACCTGAAATAGGAGGGGAACGATGTGGGTTTGTAGAAGGCAAGGTACAGTAAATGCTGTGTACATACTGAGAACAGTAATAGAACGTTCTATAGAAGCAAACAAAGATCTACATCTTTGCTTTATTGACTACACAAAGGCTTTCGATAAAGTGAGACATGTCTACATGATAAAAGATGCTTGAAGATCTACAAATTGATGGAAAAGACCTTAGATTTGTATAAAAAAAACATATATTGGAAA
This sequence comes from Cepaea nemoralis, assembly GCA_014155875.1. Classification (NCBI taxonomy): domain Eukaryota; kingdom Metazoa; phylum Mollusca; class Gastropoda; order Stylommatophora; family Helicidae; genus Cepaea; species Cepaea nemoralis. The sequence goes on along the minus strand of JACEFZ010009288.1, from coordinate 195,564 downwards.
CTACAAGCTGCCATAAAAATTTATAATGAAGTAGGTTAATATCAGCCTATTAAGAGAGGTGTGAGACAGGGATGTGTAATGTCTCCAGATCTTTTTTCACAGTATAGTGAAAATATTTTCGGAAATATAGACGATATTGAAGGAATCAACATTGGGGGACGATATATCAGTAACATTAGATATAGAGGTGATACGGTCTTGATTGCAGACAATGAACAGGATCTGCAACATTTAGTAGTTGCGGTTGTTGCACACAGTGAACAGATAGGGTTAGAATTGAATTGTAAGAAGACACAGTTATGGTCATCACTGGAAAAAGGAAATACCACAATGTAATATACAAGTACATAGGCATATTCTTAAAAAAGTGAATCGGTAAAGTTATCAGGGAACAGTCATAACATACGATGGGACATGCCTTGAGGAGATTAGAACAAGAATTGCTATTAAGAAGGTAGCTTTTTGCAAGATGAAAAACATACTGACCAATAAAAATATATCAACTGAAAGGAGAAAAAAGAGTGTTGAAGTGCTACCTAGAACCTATATTTTGTACGGATGTAAAGCTTGGACAATGAGCAGTCAAGCTGAAAAACATCTCATGGCTGTGGAAATGTGGTTTCTGAGGAAAATGCAAAGAATACCATGGACAGAGAGAAAAACCAATGAACAAGTCCTTCAAGAAACCAATGAAGATCATAAACTGATTAGAAACATTAGACGTAGACAGTCAACTCTTTTGGGCATGTTATGAGAAGAGGTGACTTGGAGAACTTGATGACGACTGGCAAGATTGCAGGGAAGAGACCAAGGGGGAAGACCGAGAAGTAAATACCTGGATGGCTTGACCACGTGGCATGGTCAAGACAGAAACACGGAGCTGATCCACGACTCTGGTGACCGAGTGAGATGGCAGAACACGACCACCCTCGCTTATCGGCATGGCACATGATTTATGGATTGAGAAGAACGACTGGCCGAGTGGCTATGAATGCTGAATTCTCAGTCGGTCGACTCAGGTTAGAATCTTCGGTAATGTGTGGCTTTTTTTTTCTGTCAGAAAAAAAAAGGAAAAACCCTAACCTGAACAGTTCGAGGCGACTTCACTAGCCAGGCAGCCTTAATTCCCCAGTCTCACGACAACCCCTCCCCTCCCCCCGGTACTACAGCGCAAGATACTATAGGCAGCAGACGACAGTTATTTAATTGTAATAAGGTCAAATAAAGTAAAAGGCCCTTTTACCGCCGTATTGGGTATATGGTGCTAGCGCCATATTGTTATAGACCAGTCGGCACCGAATGTGTGATGTGATCTATATTGTTATAGACCAATCGGCACAGAATGTGTGATGTGATCTATATTGTTACAGACCAATCGGCACCGAATGTGTGATGTGATCTATATTGTTATAGACCAATCGGCACCGAATGTGTGACGTGATGTATATTTTTATAGACCAATCGGCACCGAATGTGTGATGTGATCTATATTGTTATAGACCAATCGGCACCGAATGTGTGATATGATGTATAATGTTATAGACCAATCGGAACCGAATGTGTGATGCGATCTATATTGTTATAGACCAATCGGCACCGAATGTGTGATGCGATCTATATTGTTACAGACCAATCGGCACCGAATGTGTGATGTGATCTATATTGTTATAGACCAATCGGCACCGAATGTGTGATATGATCTATATTGTTATAGACCAATCGGCACAGAATGTGTGATGTGATCTATATTGTTATAGACCAATCGGCACCGAATGTGTGATATGATCTATATTGTTATAGACCAATCGGCACAGAATGTGTGATGTGATCTATATTGTTATAGACCAATCGGTACAGAATGTGTGATATGATCTATATTGTTATAGACCAATCGGCACCGAATGTGTGATATGATCTATATTGTTATAGACCAATCGGCACCGAATGTGTGATGTGATCTATATTGTTATAGACCAATCGGCACCGAATGTGTGATGTGATCTATATCACGCCGGTCACCTTTAATTCTCAGGACATGTTCCAGTACTTGTTGTAGGACCGTTGACCTGGAAAACTAGGGCAGTTAAAAACATGACCAGTCTGAATGAGGCTTCTTATAATTGTAATTTTTTTTTGCCCGCGTTTCCATTCTGTTTCAGGATATTGCGGTCAACGCCAGCATCTTTCAGCTGTATGTTGATTCCTAGGCTAGATTACGCTCGTCAGCACGCCACGACTTTCTGAGCGACTAGCTCCATACTCTCGTAAGTCACTGGCACGACTCGAACCCCTTCAAATTCTCGTGCGCTCACGTCAACCACGAGAGTATTCGGGGTTACGGAGAAAGCTGCTAACCCCTCAGCCAGGGAGGCCGGCTATAACTGTAATAGAACAGAAAATATTAGGTTACACACGTTCAATCAAAACAGAACTTACTAAATGCCATAAAGACCCAATCACATATCCCAGCCATTGACCCAAATGTGATTCTGCATTGGCACCAAAGAACGTATCTTGTAACCATATCCCGGACACTATGGAATCCTGTGTTAAATCGTATCTTATAGAAGAATTAAGACTTTAAGATGTGTTAATATATTCAAACATATACCCGCATTCTTGTCGCATGGAGTTCTGCATGGCCGAACGCGTAAGAGCGATCGTTCGTAAATATCCGATATACTGATGCCGCGGTAGAGGTGTAAACCCGTACACCGGACACTTGGACTAAGATATTGATTTCTCGTCCTTGACTTGGGGACGTAAATTACAAGTACTTTTGGAAGATGGACTACGCTTGAGTTCAAAGTGAGCGAGCAGAAATAATTCTTGTCGCATAGAAAGATACCTATAAGTACTAAAGCAAATCTCATAAGAACTATTTTTTTGGGCCGACATTATGATTCGAGTGTCAAACATGGACACTTACTGCAACTAATGAGCGCGAAATCATAACAACGGAGATGATGTCTTAGACGATATGCGAGAGTAACCGTAAGAGATAGAATTAGGAATGAGAAAATTAGAAGACGATCAATTCTGAAATCAGTCATGCAATACATTGAAGAACAGCAAATTAAATGGGTTGGCCACTTCACAAGAATGCCCTGGTACCATCTACCACAAAGGATCACATTTAAGAAATATAATACATACATATCCTCTCTGAAGTGTCTCCACCTTGACGTGGTAGAGAAGCTTGCGTGTCCCAATGACCCCAAGAGCTCTGCAGGCGGAAGCAAAACTACATGTTGGACAGGTCTTGGGATAGGGACCAGACCAAGAGAGACACAACCTGTTGCTCTACATGTAGATTGAGGATAGGCAATTAAAGACCGAATCAGGACCACGATGTCACTACTTCTTGGTCCGGACACATACTCTAAGGCTCTCCGCTGAGAGATATGACTAAACGTCTCTAAGTCAACATCCCCCGGATGTGAGAGCCGGGCCGATACTCACCCATTGCAAAATGGAGATGAGATGCTAAGCCTGCTATGTGCTTGGTCCAGATACTTGTTCGAAAGCTCTCATCCGAGGGACTAGAGGGATCCCCGGATGAGAAAGCCTGGCCGTTACTCACTCTCTGCTGCATGGAGGTAAGGTGCTGAGCCGGCAGCACAGGTAGCCTACCTCGTGAGCGTTACTAATGGTGGACAAGCGTTCCAGTCGCATGCAGTGGTTACGATGCAAGTCTATACTAGAGTTCACTGAGTGAGCGTAGTCAAAGGTAAAAAAACGTCTCACTAACACGAAATGGAACGCTTGGCTAGCGAAGTCATTACGTGGAATTCCGAAGAGAAAGCTTGCTGAGTGGATGTCGTCCGCAGACTGACCATTCCTGGTCTGTGAGGGAAGCAGCCAGGGACGAACGAAATGCCCAATTCATGGAAGTGAGGAATCAAATCAGCCATGCGCAGGACGTGGCGATTCCTTGGGTGAGCACAGTCTCAGAGCGCTATGTACCGGCTCTGCAATTACGGAAGCCTATTTGGATAGCGGGGAATGCCCGTGGTCTGATCCTGCCTTCCCTTGGGGGATGACCGTGATGTATTTGAACGTTCTACCTTGACCAGCTGAGATGTAGGCGACACCACAACAGTAAGAGTCTAATGTCCCTCGAAACCCTGAGAAGGCAATCCCGTAAATAAGCCAGCAAAAGTCGGATGTGCCAGCCGAAAGGTTGCAAATAAAGTGGAACAACGCAAAAGCGTCCGAGTGAAATGTCCCTGGTGCTCGGAACAGCTCTAACTATCTAGTTTTCCGGCCGGGACAGATCTGACTATCTATTTCTCCGGGCACAGCGTCCGCAACGTCCGAACCGAAAGCTCGCTGAGTGGAAGTCGTCTGCAGACTGACCGTTCCTGGTTTATGCAGGAGCGGCCTGTGGCGAACGAAATGCCCAATACATGGAAGTGAGGAATCAAAGCAGTCATGTGCAGGACGTGGCGATTCCTTGGGTGAGTCCAGCACCAGAGCGCTATGTATTGGCTCTGCAATCATGGAAGCCTCCTTGGATGGCGGAAAATGCTCATGGACTGCCCCTGCCTTCCCTTGAGGGCTGACCATGAAGTCTTCGACCGTTCTAACTTGTTAGCTAGGATATGGACGGCCCCACAACAGTGAGGGTATTGCAGGAATGCTAACCTGGTAAAACAATGCACGCTAAATTCGGAGGAGTTGGCCTAAGGGCTTCGGCCCAAGGGTGCCTAACCAGACATACCGCAAATACGTCTGGAAAAAAAAAACACTCCAGATGAACGCAGCAGCAGAAGAAGAAGAAGAAGAAGAAGAAGAAGAAGAAGAAGAAGAAGAAGAAGAAGAAGAAGAAGAAGAAGAAGAAGAAGAAGAAGAAGAAGAAGAAAAATTCATACATATCAAGGGAAAGGCAACGTAAAAGATGAAATGGTGATGTCAAGAGCAACAGATAAACGAATACCATCTTACAAAGAGGACAGGAAAGATCTTTACATATCACCCCAACACTTCCCTGGGATAAGTGGCGGAAGAGAAGAAGAAGTTTTTGTTTATGCTGCATATCCCTTACAGGACGTTGCAGTCAACACCAGCATTTTTCAGCTGCTGTTGATGTACTAGGCAAGTATACGTTCTATAGTTTACCATTGCTTTCTGAACGACCGGCTCACATACCCCCGTAAGTTACCAGAGCTGCGCGAACCGCTGCCGATTCTTGCAGCTGCTGTTTTCCCAACGTGGATATACGGGAGTACGAACAATTCTTTTTAATAAGTATTTTCCATGTACACAGTGAACAACTAGGGTTAGAATTAAATTGAAAAAATACAGAGAGTATGGTCGTCTCTAAGAAGAAAAAAAATACCACAATGTTATAAAAGGATAAATGGGAATATTCTTAAACAAGTAAATTGGTTACAACCATCTCGGAACAATCATAACATCTGATGGGAGGTGACTTGAACAGATTAGAACAAGATTGGCTATGGAAAAGGCAGCCTTTTGCAAATTGAAAAGCATACTGATTAATAATAAAAATTGTCATTTGCAACGAGAAAAAGAGTGTTGAAGTGCTACATAGAACCTGTACATAGCCCTGCGGAAATAGACCGAGCCAAATGGGATAAAACATGGGTCAATGAAGTCTTTCTGGCGACTGCCAATTCCATGGACGATGAACTGTGTTTTTGTGTTGGCATTCTGGCGGCTGCATTATGCACAGCGTACCTGTGCTGGCTGTTGGCTTACCGAGATTCCTCTCTGTTCCACTTTTCACATTGGGCAGAGAGGAGCATGTTGTGTGATATGTACTGGCATAGGAACGGAGCATAATGGGGACAACCCGTTGCCATGAAGTTGGAATTGCGACCAAACCAACCAACCAACCAACCAACCAACCAACCAACCAACCAACCAACCAATTAATTAACTAACCAACCAAACAACCAACAAACTAATTAACTAACCAACCAACCAACTAATTAACTAACCAACCAACCAAGCAACCAACCAAGCAACCAACCAACCAACTAACTAACTAACTAACTAACTAACTAACTAACTAACTAACTAACTAACTAACTAGAACCTGTAATTTTGTATGGATATGAAACGTGGATGATAAACAGACAAGCTGAAAAACAGCTAATGGCAGTGGAAATGTGGTTTCTGGGGAAAATGTGAAGAATACCATGGACTGACAGAAAAATCAATGACAAAGTCTCACAAGAGACAAATGTAGAAAAATTAGACGTAGACAATCAACAATTTTTGACACGTTATGAGAAGAAGAAAACTAGAGAACATGGTGACAACTGGCAAGATTGAGGGGGGAAAGAACAAGGGGAAGACAGAGAAGTAAATATCTGGATAGCTTGACCACATGGCATGATCGGGACAAGGACACAGAGCTCATCCACGTTTCTGGTAATCGTGTAAGATGGCGAAACATGACCGCCCACGCTTACCGGCATGGTACTTTCCATGATTTCTTGGTTTCAGCTGAGATAAGTCTAGTCGATTCTTGTATGTTTAGGATTCATTTCTTGTCTATTAATTATCCCTTCTATTGGCCTGGATATACTTCACACTTATCTAAAAACATATGGTTACTTTTCCCATAAAGAACAAAGCTATGATTCCCTGCTAGTCATTCTACGTGAAATTCACGCTGATCTCTTACAAATGCAAAATTAACATATGTCGTCTTATCACATCGCCAACGTCTACTAATTATATTTTCAATAATTCAATGTGAATAATAAAATAGTTTCCAACTTACTAGCAATTCTGAAATTGATTCAGTACTAGCGTATAATACGAGGTCACATGTGACCTCCCATTTAGACAGAAGGACGATATATCGCCATACTAGAATCATTGTGTTATTTGTTTTATTTCGTGGTATCTTCCACAATTCCGATGCTCAGTGAATGGAAATTGACGTTATGCTATATTTTTATTTGATTGTGTACCACGTGTGGACATAACCTACTTTTTGTTTTGCACTGAGTCATTTAATTAAATTACATTCCAAAAATCTCACACAGTTTAAACTTACAAATGCAATACAAAGAGGGGTTAAAAGACAAGAGGATCGGCTTCATTGTACCAGGTTTCACCCCAAATTGCTCAGCCTAATTTCGCAGAGCGACCAGCCGAGAGTGTCGCAGAGAGCACCAACTCCAGCCGCGAGGCAGAGAGAGGTCTCTGTAAAAACTTAACTGATAAACTGAATATTGAGTCTGAACACGAACTCATGACCTGCGGAGCGCGAGGTAGGCTGGTTGGGCACTTCACCATAGAATTCACAACTTGAAGTCCCCATCTGCCAGACTGCTACTGCAATACAATATCTGGCTGGGACATACACAATTCAGTGACACGATTTTCTACCCGCTTGATACTGTCGCAATCAATACATAGCAATAAAGGGACGTAAGGGTTGTTTGCCAGAGGTAGTCAGCCTAAAGGTGGTAAGGAATATGGTTGGTGTGGAAAGTCCAAATAGACATCTGCAACACGCTCATTTTTATATATTTATGGCAGTGACGTTATTTATATGCGCGAGTATTGTGTCTACCTGCCGTTAGTCAGTAGTCACCATCTATCTGCTGGTGGTAGTAGGTTGGTTGGTATAAATATTATGAATGAATGCATGTATGTGTGCATGTGTGTATTTATGATATATATGAGTGTGTATGTGCGCATATGAGAGAGAGAGAGAGAGAGAGAGATGGAGAGAGAGAGATGGAGAGAGAGAGATGGAGAGAGAGAGATGGAGAGGAGAGATGGAGAGAGAGATGGAGAGAGAGATGGAGAGAGAGATGGAGAGAGAGAGAGATGGAGAGAGAGAGAGATGGAGAGAGAGAGAGATGGAGAGAGAGATGGAGAGAGATGTGGAGAGAGACAGAGATAGGGAAAAGGACGAGAGAGGAGACAGAAAACAGTCCCTAGCCTCATAAATTCTTGTAGAACATATAAATAATATCTAGCACTTTGCACCATATAGATCTATATACTAAATATATCAATAGCGACCTAACGCATTGTTCCACATCGACCTAATTCTGTACCAAAGTACAATCCGTACACTGAGTCCACGACTAAACACATTTCCTGTCCTCGGTTCGCCAACATCAATGGAACTACCAATGGCTTGTCTTCGTGGTTTATTTTTCTTTAGAAAACGTTATTCTTAACCTGGTATGTAGATTTCAGAGATTGTAGGATATAATTTATAATAATTGTATTATTAGCCGTAACAGTGTTGTTCCTGACAAAGACTGTTGTAAACCGAAACGCCGGATATTTATTACGCGTTTTGAGGTATTTATTATTACTTTTCTTAGTCGCTATTATATTAGCTTGACTAACATTTCTCAGTATTATTTACTGTGATTGTTGCTTACATGGTTTGAGGTAAGGTATGTTCGCGTGTTTCTGCTTGTTGCTTTCCCGCAGAATCTTAACATCTCACCCCCACGCCTTTTCCGCCCGTCTGTCCGACCGATCGTCGAAAATTTTCCACCTCTTTCAAGGTGCTTCTCCAGGTTTGGTTATAATTGTGGTAGTTCATAGTGCGGCTTCATATTTTCATATTCCTTTGTAAGTTAGAAGACTTCCTCTGATACATAGCTGGTAGGGTTTCCCTTCGTCCTCGTCATCCATTCCTTCCTTCGCGGACGATATTCCCCATGCCTGCTCCATTGCTATTTGCTATTCCTTTCACTACGATGACTTTATGAAGTTGATTTTTAATATGTTAGTTATACTGAATCATATTTCTTTCTGATTTACATTTCTTGTTCTTTATTCGTTATGAATATTTCTAATATATATTGTTCGAATGTTATCGTACCCTTTTGTTGCATCTCGTCAGGTGAATACTGCAGCGTTATATATCATATGAAATGAATAAATGAAAAATGCTTTGACTGAAACAATTAAAACACATAGTTAATTGTGTCAGCTTAGGTATTATTCATTTATTCATTTCATATGCTATGTAGGCAAGGCCGGTAAGGCCAATTCTTGCTGCAAATGTTTGCCCACAGTAGATGCATGTGAAAACATGGTCATTTCCACCATTGTGCACCATCTTACGTCTCTCACGTCTGGCCTTATCAGCCACACTCGCCACCGCCATGGATCGTAGTTATTAAGCCTTTTTGAAGCACAATGTACCAAACTATCGTCTGTCAAGACGGAAAGGTGCCAATGAATGCTATATAACTAACTCTGCAGTATGCACCTGATGCAACCAAATATGCCTGGCAATAAATCGTGAAAAATTTTGAATGTGACTTCTGTGTTTCAATTCACAAAGGAAATACATTGTTTTAAAGTACCCTCGTGTTTAATTTTATATTGGCGCGCGCTGACAAAGTTCCAATTTTTGTACTTTTCTATTGCGGAGTAATTTTAACGACATAATGCGACTTGTAATGTAGAGCCAACATATAATTCTGTAAACACTTAGTCGTTACACCCCCCCCCCCCCCGCCCCGGGATATACTGTGTCCCGTGATTACTCTCACATCCTCTCCATCTATCATGTGCCATGCCGATAAGCGTGGGCGGTCATGTTCTGCCATCTCACTCGTTCACTAGAGTCGTGGATCAGCTGCATGTTCCTGTCTCGACCATGCCATGTGGCCTAGAAATCCAGGTATTTACTTCTCGGTCTTCCCCTTGGTCTCTTCCCTTCGATCTTACCAGTTGTCACCAAGTTCTCCAGGCCATTTCTTCTTATAACATGTCCAAAACATTTTGACTGTCTACGTCTAATGACTGTAATCAGTTTACGATTTTCATTTGTTTCTTGAAGGACTTGTTCATTGGTTTTTCTGTCTGTCCATGGTATTCTTTGCATTTTCCTCAGAAACCACGTTTCCACAGCCATCAGTTGTTTTTCAGCTTGACTGCTTATTGTCCACGCTTCACATCCATAAAAAAGTATAGGTTCTATGTAGCACTTCAACACTCTTTTTCTCGTTTCAATTAATTTCATTTTATTGGTCAGTATGTTTTGCGTCTTAGTTTAGTTTAGTTTAGTCGACGGATCAACATCACGGCACACGGGTGTAACCCATAAGTGCTCCGTTCTTCTCCTAACTCAAGCCTGAGTCCGGAGAAACTCAGCTCAGTGCACGAACTCCGTAGCACCGGCGAGGATCCTGAAATACTTTGGGTAGATTTTTAACTCGAAATTTTGCCCGGGCAGCGCCGTTAGGCTACTCTTTTTCGATTTCCAACTGCCAAGGGATTTTTTACGTGCGCAACAATACACACGGGCGTCCGATCTCACTACCCAGAGACCAGGGGAAATTGTATTACTAGAAGTCCACGTGAAAAAATCCCGGTTCTCACCGGGGCTTGAAACCGGGACCTCCAGCACTCGATGCGGACACCATACCTCGAGATCAAATGGTCGCAATGGCAATTCTTGTTCTAATCTCTTCAAGGCATCTTCCATCAGATGTTATGGCTGTGCCGAGATAACTGTATCGATTCATTTGCTTAAGAATATGCCTATTTACTCGTATATCACATTGTGGTATTTCCTTCTTCCCAGTGACGATCATAATCTGTGTCTTACTAATATTCAGTTCTAACCCTAGTTGTTCACTGTGTGCAACAACCGCATCTACTAAATTTTGCAGGTCCTGTTCATTGTCTGCAATCAAAACTGTATCATCTGCATATCTAATGTTATTTATGTATCGTCCCCCAATGTTGATTCCTTCCATATCTTCTATATTTCTCAAAATATTTTCACTGTACAGGGAAAAAAGATCTGGAGACATTACACATCCATGTCTCACACCTCTTTTAATAGGCTGATATTGTCCTACATTGTTATCAATTCTGATGGCAGCTTGTTGTTGTCACATCCTCTACGTGTCTCATAATATTTTCGCTACATAAGAAAAACAATTCAGGAGAAATTACACATCCCTGTCACCAACATCTCTTGACAGACTAGTATTGACCTACTTCATTAATCAATTATAACGACTGCTTATTGCTTCCAGTATATGTTTTTAACAAGTCTAAGGTCTTTCTCATCAGCTTGTAGATCTGCAAGCATCTTGATCATGACGACATATCTTACTCTAGAGAACACATTTGTGTTGTCAATGAAACAAAGAAAAGTACACACAATTTGTGAAACTCTTGCCTTCTACAAACGCACGCTGATTTTCACTGTATTTCGGGTTATATTTTCTTTCTATCTTTGTGCATGATGATCCTTAGTAAAATCTTTGTGATGTGGCTCGGAATCTAATGTTAAAGTGTTTCAAATTTCAAGGCTCATGATGTTTACGTGACTGCAATTAAAGTAGATTTACATAAATCAAGAGACATATCTCCAGTATCATGTATTGTTTTCAGTAGCATTGTGACCTGGTCTGTTCTATATTCTTCTAAGGCAGGGATGAAGAACTATTTTGTTTCTACCAAGGGGCATGGTTATTTATAACATTTGGGGACCAATAAACAATTATCCACGTAAAAAGTAGCTTGCTGCATTTAGTCAAATTATCAACATCAGAATTCGCCTGTCTTCTACTTCTACTTTTAGTCAAGCATTTAATGAACTCACCCCCAATGGGATGGTTGGAACTGCTTCTCTTTGGTGAGGAGTGCGATCTTAACTGGTATTGATTGTGTTGCTACTAGATTTATTGATGGTTTGTAAAGCTCCTAGATTTATAGAAGTTGAATTCCGCCTGCAGTTGCTTTGGCAGGGCCAGACCACATGGCACATGATTTCGTGGTCCTTATACGGCTCAACGTTCCCTGCATGTGTTTAAAGTTGAATCATTTCCGTTGTGATGTTGTGTGGACCCGAGGTCTTGCAGTTTTCATACTGATAAAGCATTCTGAATTTCCATCTCCAAAACTTTTGATCCTTCATTACTATATGAGATATGCGTTCTTTATAATTCCTTCATTATTATACGAATTATGGGGAAAAATCAAAACTATAAAAATCCGCTTATTGAAAAGTCGTGGCTGATTCTTCTCTACAGATGGCAATGCTTGACAGCAGGTAAGAAAGTGGCAAAGACATTTGAGACAGTGGAGATGTAGTTTTATTTGTTTTTTAGAAGAACGTTGAGAATATCGTGGACATTGAAACAAGCAAACGAGGGAAAGGGAGAGGGGTACTGAGGGGTGCGTAAGGAAAAGGCAGATGGAACTTGTGACTCATTTCAACAGAAGAGGGTGAAGTAAAGAAATAAGTCTAACGGGGAAAATACTGGGCACGAGCGGCAGAGGAAACAGAGAAAGGTGTATGTGAAAAGTATGAACAACTGGGCAACAGATAACAATATAAGCAACACTAGTTTAAAAAAAAAAAAAAAAACTAGTTGGATGTCATTTACAAGACGTCGGAATTAGCCCCAGTATTTTTGTGTGTGGCAATTTTACGCCCAGTCGGCAACACTAACTTCATCAAAATATCAAATTAATAGTAGACGGGATTCGATATTCATGATCGCCGATGATTGCATCAGACTAGACACCGGAAGAAGAAGATTACACGAGTTAAAGAAGTCATTTCCGCACAATTACCATAAGCAAAAGTTATCTAGACAGGTCAGAGCGGGAAGCAATTTGTTGGCGTTTGCGCAGATGAGGCCGATCTGCTACAACTGTTCCAAATATAGCCCAGGAAGGATCATGCCCGGCGTACCCATGTCCCCACCACCATGCATACAACGATATAACTTGCAATGCGCACGCACGACCAGTGTAAGACGTTTAAGGGAGGTATTTACGAGTTTATACCAGGGCCCTGCGCAGACTCATAAGGATATTTCGAGGTAAGAGTAATTTTATGGGTTGTTCTTAGCTTAGCTATGGGTTGTCAAGCATTTAGTCGGCGTTTCAATAATTTATTCAGATAACATGCCATGTTTCTGTTTATTTTTGTCTGTTACAGACTGTTTTATTTTTAACTCTTTCTATCACAAGCGGTTGCTATTTTAAGGAAATAAACGGTTGAGGGTTTAAAAGAGTTCAAACAAATCAACTACAAAACAGGAAAGATTAGTTTCTTCTCATCCGTCTCCTTG
>JACEFZ010009288.1:40000-177500 GCA_014155875.1 Cepaea nemoralis | reverse complement strand
CTTAATAACTACTATTCATGGCGGTGGCGAGTGTGGCTGGTAAGGCCAATTCTTACTGCAAATGTTTGCCCACAGTAGGTGCATGTGAAAACATGGTCATTTCCACCATTTTGCACAATCTTACGTCTCTCACGCTCTGTGTGTGCTTTATCTGCAATCATTTTCTCCTTTGTCTTTATTCCATTTCTGATAGTTGCCCTCCATGAAACACGTTCAGCGGCGACGTGCTCCCAATGTGCATTATCAATGCCTGTATCAATCATGTCCCGCTTACACACATCTTTGTATCGTAGTAGAGGCCGACCCTGAGATCTCCTACCCGTCTGTAATTCACCAAAAAAGATGTCCTTTGGTATTCTACCATCATCCATTCCTCCTAACGTGTCCTATCCATCTAAGTCTACGAAGACTGAGCATGGAACACACTGTCACACAACCTGATCTTTCCAATACTTCAGTATTTGTGATTTTGTCTTGCTACTTAATACCAAGTATTCTTCGCAGACACCGCATATGAAAGCTTTTTAAACGGTTCTCTTGGCGTGAGTAAGTTGTCCAGGTTTCACTGCCATAAAGAATAGTACTAAGGACACAGGCTTGGTAGACGAGGACTTTTGTTTTGGCAGTAAGCTTCCTGTTCTCCCAGACTCTTTTTGCTAACATGGTCATTGTTGTTGCTGCCTTGCCAATCCTGATGTTGATTTCCTGATCTAGGGATAATTTGCTATTTACCTCTGATCCTAGATATGTAAAATGGTCTACTATCAGTTCGGCGTCGTCAATAAAGATTGATGGTACACCATGTGCACCTTGTGACATAATCTGTGTCTTCTTTTTGTTAATTGTTAATCCAAATTCAGAACAAGCATTGGAGAATGCAGATAGTAGCTGTTGTAATTCTTCCCCAGAGTGGGTCGTAATCGCAGCATCATCCGTAAAAAGCAACTCTCTGATTAGTACCCTGCTAATTTTGGTCTTGGCCTTCAATCTGTGAGCATTATAGAGACCACCATCTGAGCGTGAGTGAATGTATATACCGTCATCCTGATCACGAAAGGCATATTTCAGTAGAAGTGAAAAGTATATCCCAAAGAGGGTGGGGACTAGTACACAACCTTGCTTAACTCCACTCTTGATTTCAAACTCTTCTGAAGTTGAGCCATCAAACTTGATTATACCCTTCATGCCTGTGTGGAATGATTCCACAATGGACAGAAGAGTTGGTGGGCAGCCAATCTTCTTTAGTGCTTTGAACAGACCCTCACGACTGACCAAATCGAATGCCTTTGTGAGGTCGATGAAGGCAATAAACAGTGGCTGATTTTGTTCCCTGCATTTTTCTTGCATTTGTCGCAATGAGAATATAATATCCTAATTGTCCTAAGTCTATTTATAAATAAACTACCTTATACTAGTGTTCCGAGTTGGAATTCACAATTGACAACATGAAAAACAATGTCCCCTGTTCCCAAACAACATGGGACAGTGTGAATCCCTTCTCCATTCGAATTGGAACACAAAAACACTCCCGTTATCTGTAGTTCATCCACAGACTGAACGCAAGTTTTGTTAACTTCAAACAGCCGAAACATGTTGTTCGAATGACGTCATTCACGTGGCCAGAATTCAGGTCAAAACGGCACTCCCCTCTTCCGATCGCGTAAACAGAATGCGAGAATTCCTTTGATGCCGGGCAAATCAACATGCCGCCGATTGTCTTTGATTCTGGGACTTCTCAGGGAATCCCGGTGGTGTCTGAAATTGGGAACATATTTCTCCACATCAAATAGTTGTGGCGCCTAGCGATGGCGGTTTCAGGCCTTTCATCAATTCTGGATCTGAATGCCCCAATATTATGTGACATAGACACCATACTCTTAAGAGAGTTGACCGCATCAACTCTTACTCACTGGAGGTTCGATCCAGATGATCCACAACAATCCACTCATCAAACGCATGTTCAGTTTCTGGGAGATGGCTCAGCACATCAAATGTTGATGGTCTGCCTGTACCCTCAAATGTATTGCCTCCCCAGCAATTAGGCGATCTCACTGATAGCCTATATCCTCATAATGCCATACATTACAGTAGTGTTGGCGTATCGCTCCTGTACGTTCAGTCGGCCAACTTCCGACTTGCGTATGCGATGGCTCACAATACAGACGGATCGTTCCATCCTGACTGTGGCAGTGTCTCCATATCCGCTTAGTTTCCTCAAGTTTCGCATCCTGGGATTTGCGGTACCGTCCTAGTTGGACAGAATCGTCTTCCCCAAAGCTCCTGGATTTTTTCTTCCAGGACCATCTCGGTCGATGTTGGATCCGGTCAGCCAATCCTTGGTTGGAGTCTCGGGTATCTCGTGTCGTTCCCGACGTTACCACCCCTTCTGAACTGAGTTACTAGCGAATGGTTCACTATTGGCCTCTTCCTGACGTGTGATTTCCCTCCTCTCTTCGGCTGGAAAATCTGACCTACCTCGTACGTTCCCATAGGCCCTCCTATGTAGTACTTGGGATATCTGGTCTCCGTCTGGACCTGTAACCTTTTTCCCAATGGCTGCCATCACCATACGGTGAGAAGATTTGACCTCGGATCTCTCCTCATATTTCTGCAGGAGATGCCTAGGAAGACTTTTCCGTTCTTCCCCGATCCTGATTTCGTAGGTGTTCCTGGATACAACCTTTACCACAGGATAAGGTCCATGCCATCCTACTTGCAGCATGTTGGTCTCTGCTGGTTTCCACACTACTACTTTTTCTCCCACCTTAAGAGCTCCTTTACTCTTCGTCCGATTTTTGGGTGGTGCCTTCTGACACTCTGGACAAGACTTAACCAACCGGCGTACATCTCCGGTCATTCCTGGCCAGCAATAATGGCTGGAAATAAGCTGCAACGTTTCTCTGACACCCATATGTCGATTCTCGGATGTCTGACTTCCGGATATGGTGTGCCCGCTCTGAAGAATGTGAGGACGGTGGGCTTCTGAAACCACCAACTGCTCGTGCAGTTTGTGTCCCCTTCCGGCTCTCCGATAAAGTAGTCGATTCCTCAGAAAATACTGCCCCCGTTCTGATGGGTCAGCACGTTTTTGCAGCTTCTTGTAACAAGGACGCAACGTAGTGTCCTTCCTCTGGGCAGTATGCAGTTCCCGTTGCATTGGGTTGTTGCATCATGTCTCTGTCCCTTTTTCCTTCCCTTGGGATCCAGTGGCTGATGTTCCCATGTGAGCGGGTTGTTTGGGCATCCCCAAGAACACGTATATCGTACCAAGGATCACGGGAAATAGGGAATCAGATAACACAGCCGCTGGAATTATGCCTGTGACGTACCTGGATTTAATCTCCACCTTGGCGATTGGCAGTGTCATGGCAACAGCACTCCTCATTGCAGGCTGTAACTCAATAGTCTCCCCTGTGAGTTGGTCTGGGAGTACCAAGCTGGCATCAATCACAGCTTCCCCGTCCAAACCAGAATCATAGAGACAGGTAACCTGCTGGCCGTTGACTTCAATCAATTCGACCACAGATGGCCTCTCTTGGTCCAGAGTTCCTTCAACAACCTCGACCTTTTCGGTGGCAACCACCTTTGGAGCCACGCGGCAGGCTGCGAAGTGAGAGCTTTTCGTTTTCGACTTGCAGTCTTTTGTTTTGTGAGAGGGCGACTTGCAGATCGAACACCACTTCTCAGACCACTGTCGTTTCGGTTGAGAGTTGGGTGGGCTCTGTCTCCCATCCTTTGTCTTCTCTGGACTATTCTCTGAAGTGTTTGCATAAGTTTCCACATTCTTTGTTCTGAGCCTTTGAATTTCTTTCGATCATGTTTCTCCTGACCTTGGTGGTTGGTGTACAGGTTTCTTCCGCTTCCCCATGGACTTCAATGAATATTTCCACCAGCTTATTCACCACATCAAGCCGTTCCGCCCCTTGTTCTCCCAAGAATGTCTTCAGAGGTTCTGACATTTGCTATCGCATCTGGTCGACTATCATGAGCTCTTCCAGACTCTCATAGTCATGCCTGAACCCTGCCAAATCCATCCATTTCTGGAGGTAGGATTTCAGGCGCTAACTGTAGGCGGCGAATAGCTCTCCTGGCTCTCGTTTCGCTGATCGAAACTTCTTCCTATATGTACTTGATGTGATCTCGTAGTGTTTCAGCAAATCAGCTTTCAATTCGTCGTAATTGTTCTCGTGTCCTGGCGGCAGGCGAGAATAGACCTCGTAACCGGTTCCAAGAAATCCCTGAGACAATTTAAGATTCAATTTTTCTCGATCTAGAGCCATAGCAACAGACATGGCCTCGAAGCGTTGTAGGTACTGGTCTATGTTTTCTTTGCCCTGATCATAGACCGCTAAAGAAAACTTCATAGCATGGTAACTATGTCCACCCACTGGTGTTGAGCCAGGAGAGAGGAACCTCCCAATGCTCCCTCAGTTTTCCCACTAGATTGCCTCTTAAGCTCGATTTGTTCAGCTTCCCGTTGTTTAGCAGCTTGCTCAACCTCAAGTTTCTTAGCAGCTTGTTCTGCTTCCAGTGTTTTAGCTGCCTGCTCAGCTTCAATTTCCAGCCTTCTCATGGCTTGATCTGCTTCCAATTTCTTAGCAGCTTGTTCTGCTTCCAATTTCTTAGCAGCTTGCTCTCCTTCCAATTTCTGAGCAGCTTGTTCTGCTTCCATCCTCTTGGTTTCTACCTCCATCTTTCTCAATTCTATCTCGGCATTCCGATTTTCCCTTTTTGCTTGGCGAAAATCCCTCTTCACCTCCCGTATGTAATCTGTTAGTGCAGACCCCGACAATCCCATTGCTTCCCCCGTTGCCTTTAGTTCTGCCAGATCTAGTTTAGGAGTGGCCATTTTTCATAGAGGTAAGTCAGCAGGTAAAGTGTAATTTAACTGCAAACCAATATATAGATATATGAACAAGTACAATAAATCTATATATTTAATAACACACAGCACAACACAACACAATCACTCAGTGACAAGAGTAGAATCAGGACCAAGACCTATGTAGACTTGTAAAGTGTGAACAGGTAAGTTATGTGTCTTAACACCTATCCACATTCACCATAGCTGGATCTTTAACTGTCCGGCCCAACCTCTATCACGGTAATGTCACCCACAATAATGTAATATCACCAACATTAAGGTAATGTCACCTTCCCGTGTGACGTGCCCATGTAAATGTCGCTATCCTTAATGTGATATCACCATCCCGGACGAGCCCCCATAAATGGCGACAGTCGTCCCTAGGGGCGAAGTGGAGTCAACAGGCACACCGTTTAAATCCTTTTCCTTAGCTTGGGGCTTCTGCCGGACCTTTGTCTTCAAACCCCCTGTCAGTCTTAGGTACACTCTCTCTCTCTCTCTCTCTCTCTCTCTCTCTCTCTCTCTCTCTCTCTCTCTCTTCTTCTTCTTCTTCTTCTTCTTCTTCTTCTTCTCACTAAACAATACCCTTGATATTCCTCCAGAACGTACCCACACAAGACTGTATTTTAACAAATGATAAAATAAAACATTTAATACAGAAAAGTGTCACGTGTGTGTGGTGTGTGCACTGTTTGCGTGTGGAAATATGAAGTATTTTCTATGGTGTATGCGAGAAGAGATCAGTGAGCCCAGGATCGTTCATCATCACGGTCGGCCATACCACATCACAACACCGTAAGTTCCAAACAGGTCTCACCGAATGAAGAATCTCTCCTGACAATGGTTGACTCCTTGGAGTTCATCCTATATAGTCCGGTGACTGGTCTCCAATCGTGAGTATAATATACCAAAGTCCATAAGTTCAGAACCCCCGATGTATTTAATGTGTCTATCACGATCCTGGGACCTAGGAATCTCGGCACTTCTCTCACACGACTCCCCACGAAACAAACTGATGATGTCTGTTTGTACAAGTTTACTGAACAGGTTTCCTCACCATTATGCCTTCTCTATATAATAATGTTATTGTCCTGAGAAGTAATCACCTTTATGCCTTCTCTATATAATAACGTTATTGTCCTGAGAAGTAATCACCATTATACCTTCTCTATATAATAATGTTACTGTTCTGAGAAGTAATCACTGTTAATTTGAAACCGCCTTTTCAGGACCTCAGTCACTGACAACCAGCCCTTTTTATGTTAACCACTCTGGGCTTTGATGAGGCCATGATTGGTGGAACAGTGTCCCATTGCCGACACCATTTAACATAACTTCACTCAGTGTGACTGCTATTTTCCTCCTCTCCCAGCTGTCCTTAATTTCTCCGGTACAGTAAAATATCACTCAGTGTGACTGGCATTGTCCACACCTCGTAGTAATACTTCCTTTCTTTTACACCGTGGAACCTGGTGAAAATAAAACATTATGTGAGAGAAAAACCCTATTCGAATCCACTGTATGTGATTGTAGGCCAAAGGCCACTCAGACATGTATCCTGGTTAACCTAGAACTACACTCTGGCATCAAGGCAGAATAGTTCTTCACATTTGGGTGGTAAGGAAAAGGAAAGACCAAACGGACAAACACAGGAGCCCCAGTAGGCCTCCCTACAGGAATATCCCACCATTTACATTTCCCTGATCCCCCCAGCCATCCCAAATCTCACCGAATATCATCCCATTACACTGGTCTTACCCTGCCTAGTGAAATGATATATCACTCTACCTCTTTTAAGCTAGGCATCAGCCAGCTGCGGCCGACGCTCCTAGACTACGTTCCCACAACACACTATCACTAAGTTCAAGTCCTAAGTCTATTTATAAATAAATTACCTTATGCTAGTGCTCCGAGTTGGAATTCACAATTCACAACATGAAAAACAATGTCCCCTGTTCCTAAACAACATGGGACAGTGTGAATCCCTTCTCCATTCGAATTGGAACACAAAAACACTCCCGTTATGTGTAGTTCATCCACGGGCTGAACGCAAGTTTCGTTAACTTCAAACAGCCGAAACATGTTGTTCGAGTGACGTCATTCACGTGGCCAGAATTCAGGTCAAAGCGGCACTCCCCTCTTCCGATCGCGTAAACAGAATGCGAGAATTCTTTTGATGCCGGGCAAATCAACATGCCGCCGATTGTCTTTGATTCTGGGACTTCTCAGGGAATCCCGGTGGTGTCTGAAATTGGGAACATATTTCTCCACATCAAATAGTTGTGGCGCCTAGCGATGGCGGTTTCAGGCCTTTCATCAATTCTGGATCTGAATTCTCCAATATTATGTGACAATGGGATGGGATGGGACGGGACAGCAAACATTTGTATTTCCCATGGGACACATGGGACAGTATCCATGTCATATAAACTTAAAAAAAAACAACAACCTTTTTAAAGCCTTTTACCGTTCCTTTATCTTTATATACTTGTATCAATTCTTTATCTCGTGGTGGGACACCGGATAAATTAATAATTGCACACATGCGATCATATTACCAACGTTTCAATGCCCATTAAAAAAAAAAATTTACTCGCATTACTTAATGAAGGTGGTGAAGAATTCATAAACCACATACCAAATATTATCCAGATTAAAGGAATGCTGTTCATACATGAGAAATTCAAAACTGTTTTTGACAAACTAGAAATTGATGGTGCTACATCTCATTTAATCTTGCTGTTATACTTCCTCCTAGACTATCAGTTGTACAAAGTTATTATTGATATTGACGAAGAAACTTCCAGCAGCATGGTGAAGAAATATTGTCAGAACTTTCAGAAAATTATTGGAGAAAAACTTTGGCCATATTGCGGCAGTTTTTCGGCAGTTACTGCAACATTCCTTACTGGAGTCGACATTAAAGCCAAAATAGAAGACATGGTTAAGTCAGTTGTAACTATGAAGAAAGGGAATATGGACACCAATAAATGGGCCAATGATTGGATCGCTTTTTCTAAGTCTGTTGTTCCAACTGTTATTTCCTTCATCAAGGATTTAAATCTTTCTTCTGAATCATCTGCTGTATGTGAAGTAGCAGGAATTGTAGAACAAAAGCTTGATGACCCCAGAAACAAATACCTTGAGGATGAAGGCACCATGTTTCAAAAATTACGGCAACCAACTTCACAACCATTAAATTATTGGGAAAATAATATAGGTTTCCACTGCTAACAGCAAGCGCGAAAATTGTTTTGGCCATACCAGTGTCCTCAGCGGCAGTAGAACGCTTATTTAGTGCAGCTGGATTGTTGTTGAGTAAGTTACGAAAACGGATGTTACCAGCTCTCGTTATAAACTCTGTGTATATTAGATTTGCATGTAAGATGAAAATTGTGGAAATGGTTCAGGGATTACCTGGATTAACTGAATTATTAGAAACAGTCGATCAGCGGGAAATTGATAATGTGCTGAATGAGCAGAGTGACTCAGAAACAGAATGAGAGTGTCAGAATTACACTAAATTGTCATATTTAGATTAAACTGTTTTAATAAAATACTCTTGAATATTAAACTTAATAAATTCTGTTGTTTTACATGTCTCTTTGTACATGTAGTCCTATTTAGTAGACACTAACCCTAAACTTTCATAAATTTCATAATTTTATTTGAACTGTATTCAATATTAGTATTATCATGGGAATCCCATGGGAATCCCATAGGATGGGACAAGCAAAATTACCGTGGGATGGGATGGGAATGGGACTGAAAAATGTGTCCCATGGACAAGCCTGGTATTATATGAGACTTATGTTGGACGACCAGAGCAACTAACAACGAGTTCTTGGAAAAGACTAATGAAATAGAACATTATATATTGATTTACAAAGGAAGTTAGTTAGCCAGCTGCATATCCTTTACAGGACGTGGCAGTCTATTCCAGCATTGTTTGGCCGTTCGTGATTTTAGGACAAGTATTCGTTAAGTATTTTGCTATTGCTTTCTGAACGACCGGCATTCATACCATTTTCAGAATAAAAAATCCAATCCAAGGCTGTCTGCTGCCAAATCGTATGCAGCTGTGTTTCGAACGCGGGTATGCAGAATTACGAACTGCATCCGTAATCCCTTCGCCACGTAAAAAAAAGTATAAAGGAAACAAAAAAGTATTCCTTAGTAATGAAATGAGAAGAGAGGGACTGGAAAACACCGTAACAACTAGAAAGATGAGCGGTAAAACAGATAGGAACAGACCGAGAGAAATTATGCTGGGCGCAATAAGTTAGTAACATCGATGAATATCATCATCTGAATTGATATATAATACTAGTGATCGAGATTTGTGAGGGTGCATTTGGCGGGGCGCATGATGATGATGACGACGATGGTGAAGACAAAGATAGCAGAAGCTTGTTATTTGTTCTAGTGTCTATCCTTTGACTCTTTGGCGGATGTATAGTTGATGGTTCAACCCAAATGGGATAAAGGATACTAAGTTCCTCTTTCCCAATGTGATCCTGCCCGTTATAATTAATTTAGCTGTTACTGGCTCGATGATTTGAGACCATTAAATATAGTTTCGGAAAACCAAGGAATACCTCCAGGAAAACAATGAAGGTTTTACTGAATATCCCAAATGTCCCTAGGGTGGTTCATTGCCTCTCCTCTACCAACTAAATAATTATTAATCTAGGGTTGTTTACTGAATACAATTTTACTACGACAAGAGAACTCTCAACAGAGACAATGACCCTTATTTTCAAATTTACCACACTTAAATAGTGTTATTGAACAATAATGTCATCAACATACATAATCCTGGCATTTAGAAAACAAGATCATATACATGTTCATCTCTAACTACATATATCTAGCTTGGGTGTGCCCACTATCAGATCCATCACCATCAGTATTGAATCAGTCTTCTATAAGAGTTATTGTGCTTCTTCTTCTGGCCTATGTATACTCTGGCCAAGGAGGTCACCTCAGACAGATGCAAGGCCCAGAACACTTCGGATGAAGACACAGTGACAGTGAAAGAAATCAAGGCTGTGCTTCGACGATCAAAAAACAGTGCTCCAGGTCCTGATGGCATAAGATACGACGACATAAATAGGTGTACCGACAATGAGCTAGAGAAACTAGCAGACATGCACAACAACAGTATAGGGAGTGCTAGCATCAAGGAGGAATGGTTACATAGCTATCTGATTCCCTTGCCGAAGCCTGACAAAGACCACAAAAAAATTCAGGGATATCGATTTATAACCATGCAGAATACAGTAGGCAAGCTGCTGGAGAAGGTAATTGCCAGGAAAATATCAAGCCAACTAGAGAGGCAAGGTGTTTTCCCACCTACCCTGGGTGGGCACCGTCCAAAAAGAGAAACCTGGACCAATGCAGCAGTCTTTGCCCATGATGTCTATGAAGGTTTACACTCGGGCACTGAAACTGTTGCTGCAGCGATTGATCTTGAGGACGCATACAACAGAGTGCCACTGGATGTTTTAATGTTTCAGCTTCTTGAACTAAACGTAAGTCCATTCCTCCTTAGTTGGATCGCTGCAGCCCTCTTCCAACGGAAAGTAGGTTTTAGATGTGGCAGTTGGACTTCGGAACCAACAACAATATATCCTGGCCTACCACAGCGATCACCATTATCTCCGGTACTGTTCAACGCCTACACAGTGAGAATCACCAGTGAGCAGATCACTGGACCTGGCAGGACATTGTCATATGCCGATAATGTTTTAGTGTATCATCAGGGTAAGGATAGAGAGGAGGTTGCTGTGGAACTACAAACCGAACTCAATCGCATAAGTACTTGGTGTGATGAAGCTGGGGCAATGGTCAACCCAACAAAGGCAACAGTGACTTGGTTCTCGTTGAATAATCATATTGTCAACAATCCAACACCAACTGTAATGCTGTGTTCAGAGACGGTGGAAAGAACGCAGGCAATGAATTACCTGGGGATACGGTTTGATCGAAGCCTTGCTTATAATGTGCACATAGACCAGGTGATAACAAAGGCCAAGCGGGGCTTGGCAGCAATGCGGGTGATGGCGGCAGCAAACTGTGAGCAGCGCCATCTATGTCTTCTGTACGAGGGGCTGGTCATGTCTGTTTTGGAGTATGCAATGGCAATCCTGACTCTCAGCCATAAGCAGATAGAAAGGATGGAAAGGATACAGAATGAAGCTATGCGCATTATTCTTGGATGTACAAGAGATACAGCATGCAGGGCGATGCGCTACCTTCTTGATTTTCCAACCATTGAAGAGAGAATGCAAGTTTGCAGGGCACGCGCCTACCTCAGAATTAACGCAAACACACAACATCCACTGCATAGTGAAATTAGGAAGGTGAAGGGCAGCAGGTTAAAAAGAGGACGGTCGTGGATGGGTCAAGCCGAAGACATTCTTCAACAGGTGTGTTCACTTGAGGACTTAGAACCTGGCGAGGAGTGGGTGCAAGTGCCAACAGACTTCTGCACATCCTTTTCAGTTTGCATCCAACTAGATAGAAAATGCAGACAAGAAAATCCGGCTGCTGTGGAGGCTGAAGTACAAGCGTTGATTTTCGAGAATTCACTAGACAGTGACGCGGTCATCTACACAGATGGTTCGGTCGTCCGACATGTGAGAAGCTCATGGGCCTTTACAGCTCGGGCAGGAGGGAGAATTGTGAAGGAGGACTCTGGTGCTTTCACTGAAACCACAAGTAGCCTGACCATGGAAGTCATGGCAGTAAGTAAAGCAATAACATGGCTCGAGACACAGACATTCACTAGGGCTTGTTTCCTTAGCGACTCAATGAACATGATCAAGAGGATAGAGGAGGGGTCGATCCGAAGAGAATGGTTGCTGCCTCTGGAGCGGTCTCGGCTGGCAAAGATTAGTTTCATCTTCGTGCCAGGTCATGCGGGAGTACAAGGAAATGAGCGGGCTGACAAGCTCGCAGGTGAGGCTACTGTGGAGGGCGGACGCGCCATGGACCAGGCTGACATTCTGAATGCTCTACGAGAAGTGAGACTTTTGCAAGAACCAAGTGATGACTGTGAATCTACAACAATGGCCAGACTGCGAGAGCAGCAAATTAAAAGAGGGGTAGCCAAACAAGAACACTACGCAGGAAGCCAAAGAAGATTGATAAACCAACACAGAACTGGCGTCGTTAGCCGCTACACGCTGCGGGATTTGCTGAGGAGGGGATCCGAGCACTTATGGACTGAATGGTCCGATGTGCAACGAGGATGATCTGTCGACTAACTAACTAACTAACTATGTATACTCTGAGGAGAAAAACTGTACCCCATCGGATGGGTCAAACTTCATGTTCTTGGACCTCGCGGCAATATATGTGTAGATTACTAAGAGCCCTTTTGTTCCAGGAGTAGGATTAGTGGTTCACTGATTTCTATACCTCTGTAATTAGACTAAGGTATCAATGGTACCTGTCCTATTCGGTGGAGAAAATCTGCAGGAAGTTGCTTGTGACTAGTATTTGGCCTCACTCTATCAGCTGCCTCACTCAGTCAAGCTGTTACATTCACAAAATGCTGCATTCACCAAGTGCTGCATTCACAAAGTGCTGCATTCAACCTGGTCAGGTCTGGATCTAGCGGTACTTAGCTACTATCTGAAATGTCAGCAATCAACATACATCTAATCACATCCTCAATATGACATTAGAAATTAAATTATGTACCTTTCAACAACAACCAACAAAGAAAATACATACAAGAATTGTGATCCTAGGAAATTAAACAGTGGAGGATAAAGAGTCTTAGTGCTCTAAAATAGTTATCCACAAAATAATTGTTTGCTCTCTATCCAATCTTCCATTATAAGGTGTCAAGGTTTAGACTACAGATGTGCAGTTTCATCTTCATCTGTGCCTGTCCTCAGGGTCTACAGGTTGACTAATACCTTGATTGATTTGGAATTGACAACCGCCGCCGCCGCCACCACCACCACCACCACCATACACTTTTACAGTTGTACACTGAGGCCATGGAACCGGTTGTTGCTGCTTTTATCTCAGCTTTTTCCATTCCAAGTTTTGACTTTCCCGTGGACCATGAGTCTGTCCTTGTAAATTTTAGGATTATAGAAATACGGAACAAACCAGCATTGCTGCGGTGTTCACCTTTAATTGTTGCACGGAGAATAATTACAGCACTTTTACGGTTTGTGAAAAATTATATCACACTCTTAATAGTAATGATTAAAACATCCCTGGCATTGATAATGATCATATTTATTGGTCTTCAATACTAATCTCTAATGAACTTCTCTAATGTACTTGGGGCCAGTCTCCCTGGCGTTGGGATTAAGGACGTTGTTATCAATCCCGTATACTCTCGTACGAAACGCAGTTGCGCCAGATTCGGCAGCTGATCGCATCGCGTTGGTTACTTATGAGGGTATGTGAGCCGGTCGTTCGGAAAGCAATGGCAAACTACTGAACGTAAAAACTTCCTAAGACATCAACAACAGCTAAAAAATGCTGGTGTTGACTGCAATGTCCTGTAAAGGATTTGCGAAAAAAATGTACTTGGTCAGGACTAGACGGACACATATTCAGACTAAAGTTGATGCTATTAGTATTGGGACTCTTTTCTGGCTGTTGAAGAGAGGAAGGTACAGGAATGGGAATGTCATGAGTGCTGTTATGTCAGTTCTTGACTCAACTCATCTCAGCTCAGCTAAGAGGAGACTGGAACACTGATGGAGATTATAATGTTCAAGGAAATTGATTCCTAACCATCAGTCAGGCAGTCTCCGTGGCGACGTAGTTACGTCGCCTGCTTCGCTCTCAGTAGGCTGTGTGTTCGATGTCGATCTACATTGCTCGGTTCACGAGTGCAGTTTTCTTAGAGACTCCTGGGGGGTTGTCACCGAAACTACGGAGTTCGAGCTTTGTGCGACGCTTACCTGCGGAAAGAGACCGGGCCATGTGGGGTGACACCCGGTGAAGTCGATCTTCTTGCCTGTTAAACCTTTAACCAAAAGTCAAAATCAACTTGTTTCACAAAGTCTCCCTAACACCTTTTGACTGCTTGCTGTTAACAATGTCGTCAACTTCAACTCACATTTAAGGCTCTTGTTTATCACTATCCCGTTGATGTTCAGCCTTAGGCAATGTAATACTGCAATTATCTTGAACAAAGTGCTCTTGTGCTCAAGCTGACAAAGCACGGTGGGCTTTTAACACTCCTTTAAAAGACCTCGCCTAAAGGTATGTTTGAGCTAGACTCTTTGAATTAAACAATATATCACACACTTAATCAACGGAAAACATTTGTCCGCGTGCATGAAGGGAACTGTGGATTCACGGAACTAACAATTATTATTTTTGATTTTCTACAAAGAAAACAGATTAAGGACATTAACGTCTTTTGACGAACATCACATGGGGTGGTATTTGAGTTAAATGCTCGAACGAACAAACTTTTATTCTCAAAGGGTCCCGAATTGGGCACGCGCGTCTGTCTTACATTAAACACTCTTAACTACTCATTTTTCGAACACCACTTGTATGTCATCTGTTATGCGTGTTCCAATCGCGTAGAAATAGCCTGGTGGTTTGAACGCTGTGCTCATAAACAGTGCATGCCAAAATGTGGAGACAGACAGGCGGGCAAGTAAGTAGATAGGCATACCTACCTGCCTATCTACCTACCTACCTACCTACCTAACTACTTACCTACCTGCCTACCTACCTACCTACCTAATTACCTACCTACCTACCTACGGTTCATACGGATCCATACGGTTAGGGAACAGAACGCACAATGATTTCGCCATCAACACAAACAACTAGTTTACCCATAGTTTGTGGGGAAACCGTCTCTACGAAGACGGAAATGAGAGGTCACGCTGCAAACACCAGGTGCATCGGTACGTAACAGGATGAACTTCCTGCTCTCCCTTACTCCTACTTCTCTTTCTGCAGTGTCGGCTTCTGCGGCGTCTGCTGCCTCTGGTGCTGTAACTGTTTCCTCGTTTCCTCCTCCTTGTCTCCATCTTGTTTGTGACCTCCCAGTGGATCTTAGGTCATCAACCAACTCACGTAAAGACCGAGGTTCTTTTCGGCAGGGATTGACAAGAGCGACGTTATGCCAAGACCTCGCTAAATGATGATTTAATAAAAAGTTAGTTCCATATCCTTTACAGGACATCGCAGTCAATAGCAAATTGTTGTTGTTGTTTGTGATTTTTTGGCAACTCTACTTTCAGTAGTTTTCAGGCTTTCTGAACGACCGGCACTCATACCGTTGTATTAAAACCAGCGCAAGGTGGTCTGCTGCTAAACCGGCCGCAGATGTGTTTAGAAAGCGGTATGCATGAGTATGAATTACGTCCGCAACTCCTTCGCCAAAAAAGCCAGCTAACGATGATTATAGTCTATATTAAACGGCAGCCACAATCGCGTGCCGGTCTCCCTGGTCGAGGGTTAGTAGTTTTCTCCGTAACCCCGAATACTCTCATGGTTGACGTGAGCGCACGAAAATTGGAAGCGGTTCGAGTCGCGCCAGTGACTTATGAGAGTATGGAGCCGGTCGCTCAGAAAGTCGTAGCGTGCTGATGAGCGTAATCTAGCCTAGGAATGAACATGCAGCTGAAAGTTACTGATGTTGACCGCAATATCCTGAAACAGGATGGAAACGCGAAAAAAAAGAAGTCACAATCGCGTATTGTTTGATTTTACATTGGCACCTTTCCGTCTTGACAGACGATAGTTTGGTACATTGTTCTTCAAAAAGACTTAATAACTACGATCCATGGCGGTGGCGAGTGTGGCTGGTAAGGCCAATTCTTGCTGCGAATGTTTGCCCACAGTAGGTGCATGTGAAAACATGGTCACTTCCACCATTTTGCACCATCTTACGTCTCTCACGCTCTGTGTGTGCTTTATCTGCAATCATTTTCTCCTTTGTCTTTATTCCATTTCTGATAGTTGCCCTCCATGCATCACGTTCAGCGGCGACGTGCTCCCAATGTGCATTGTTTGATTATAAAGCGATTAACATTGACATCTGTTTGCGTCATGTATATTTGATTGCGACAAACAATTCAGTGTGGGTTGCATTCTTTAGTCTTTAACTTTCCCAAGTTCATCGGCAAGGCCCCCGCATTATGTGTCTCGCTTGGTTTTGTCCCCACCCGTTGACCTGCCCGATTTGAGAGCCCCTGCCAATAACTACGCCATCGTCAACTTAGCTCTTTGAATCCCCGAGTCACGCATTATGTCTGATGCTTTACCTATGCTTGGAAGGTCTGTAGTGGGTAGCTATAGTAGTAATGATTATGTTATATCAACATATCGCTTCCCCAAGACCATAGATGACACTTCTGTATCTTCATAATCCAGTATATAATCAATAAGAATAATAAAAGGGACAAAATACATTCATGTCGCACTTCTATACTTCTTTCAAATGCGTCTGTAAGCATTCCCTCAAAAACTGCATTTCATGTCTTTTTATGCTGCCTGTATTAACTTAATGATTTTATGTGATGTCCCATATGACGTCATAATTCTCAAAGAGATTAACTATCAATACTGTCAAAATCCACACATTAAATTTACTGTGCCCAGGTAACGCAGAGATAATTAACAAGTGGATTTGCTTGCTGGAAGGGCAACAATCATTGATCTTTGATGCCGGACAAAGAAGGATTAAGACTCGTCACATATGCAATGTTTCTACAAACTGAGAGAGGTTGACACATCAACCCCCGATTAAGACTTTTTGTCGTTTGTAATCACTTGCGGCAGTAACAGGCTTGAAGCCAGCAGTAACAAGCTTGAAACCGGCAGTAA
This sequence comes from Cepaea nemoralis, assembly GCA_014155875.1. Lineage (NCBI taxonomy): Eukaryota > Metazoa > Mollusca > Gastropoda > Stylommatophora > Helicidae > Cepaea > Cepaea nemoralis. Next base: position 160,804 of record JACEFZ010009288.1, on the reverse strand, counting down.
CAAGCTTGAATACAAGCCAACGTAAATGCATTCATAATCATTGGGCAAAGGGAACAGTCAACATTCCTACATCAGCTGAGAGGTATAGAGGATATATAGTTTCGTGCCGAGTGCATTGATGACGATTCTAAACAGTAAAAATATATATATAAATGAGACAGACACATTCATCTACTGTAAACAGTCAAGTGCCGAAACGCTTTGATTTCGTTGTTTAGTCTCTAGCCATAGCAGAATAGGATTTGCCTCCGGTCTCCATATCCCTGGGGTCGACCCACTGTGGCAAATTGGACAATGTTCTCGATATTCCGAAAACAGCAGAAAGACAGCAAGTAATGATGTTCTCACAACATGTTGTTATGCCGTGAGGTAGTAAATGTTGAGCCCTACTATTTCACAACACTACAGCAGAGCTGTGACGGGATTTAACTTTTCTAGGTAAAAATGAGATCTTGTTGCGCGATCAATCTTAAGTTCTGGCGTGTCGTTAAGTCATGTCGTCAAGTCATGTCGTGAACTGACGTGCAAGTGTATCAAGGGCAGTTGCCTTCTTGTCCCCGCACGCTTCAGTAGTGTTTCAGTTTCGGGATCGTTAGTTTACGACGTCGACGTGGGTGATGATATAAGGTATGTCTGTCTGTGTATGTATGTGTGTGTGTGTGTGTGTCTGCTGTCTATGGTGTGTGTGTTTGTGTGTGTCTATATGTATGTTTCTGTGAGTGTGATTGTGTGTGTCTATATGTATGTTTCTGTGAGTGTGATTGTGCGTATCTCTGTGTGTATATGTATGTCTGTTCAGGCCTGTGTGGATCTCTGTGTGTTTCTGCTGTCTATGGTGTGTGTGTGTGTATGTTTCTGTGAGTGTGATTGTGCGTATCTCTCTGTGTATATGTATGACTGTTCAGGCCTGTGTGGCTCTGTGTGTGTTTCTGCTGTCTATGGTGTGTGTCTATATGTATTTTTCTGTGAGTGTGATTGTGCGTATCTCTGTGTGTATATGTATGTCTGTTCAGGCCTGTGTGGATCTCTGTGTGTTTCTGCTGTCTATGGTGTGTGTGTGTGTGTGTTTCTGTGAGTGTGATTGTGCGTATCTCTGTGTGTATATGTATGACTGTTCAGCCTGTGTGGCTCTGTGTGTGTTTCTGCTGTCTATGGTGTGTGTGTGTGTGTGTGTTTCTATGAGTGTGATTGTGCGTATCTCTGTGTGTATATGTATGACTGTTCAGCCTGTGTGGCTCTGTGTGTGTTTCTGCTGTCTATGGTGTGTGTCTATATGTATGTTTCTGTGAGTGTGATTGTGCGTATCTCTGTGTGTATATGTATGACTGTTCAGGCCTGTGTGGCTCTGTGTGTGTTTCTGCTGTCTATGGTGTGTGGCTCTGTGTGTGTTTCTGTGAGTGTGATTGTGCGTATCGCTGTGTGTATATGTATGTCTGTTCAGGCCTGTGTGGCTCTGTGTGTATATGTATGACTGTTCAGGCCTGTGTGGCTCTGTGTGTGTTTCTGCGTGTATGTGCTTGTGAATGTGTGAATATGTGCGAAATATCATCAAGTGCCCTGCCAGCTGGCGTAGGCGTTCATGTCTCTCCACAGATCTCGATCCTTGGTGTTCTGGATCAACTCTGCTGATGATATTCATCCATGCCACCGTCTCAATCCACCCAGTACCAATTCTCTTGGTCTGCTTCTGCCTCTCTTCCCCTCGGTCTTTTCAGTTGTCACGATGTTCTCCAATGCCTCTCTTCTCATCACATGACCGAAGAAAACTATTTGTCTCTTTCTTATTGTTCTATATAATGCTCTAATTTCATTAGCCTGTTTCAGGCAATCATTGTTATTTACTTTGGCAGTCCAAGGAATTCGCAACATTCGTCTCAGGAACCACATCTCTGTTGCTTCTAATTACTTCTTAATTTGATCATTCACATTCCAAGATTCACTACCATACAGGAAATAAAGAACTGGTTCTATATAACATTTCAGCACTCTCTTTCTTACATTCAGTGACAATGACCTATTGCATTATATACCCTTCATTTTCTGAAGTGCGGCCTGTGCTTGCCATATTCTGCTCTTAATCTCTGTTGTACATCTTCCAACTGATGTTATAAATGCCCCGAGGTATTTAATATTATCAACTTAGAATTATCCCTTATATTTCTATGTCACATTTTGGTGTCATCATTTTCGTTGATATCACAATTGTTACTGTTTTCGTGATATTCAAGAAGAGTCCTTTCTGTGCACTCTCTGTTACTACAATGTCCAATAATTGTTGTAAGTCTGTAGCATTATCCGCCACCAATACTATGTCATCTGCATAGCATATATTATTTATTTTATATCCTCCGATTAGTATTCCTGGCGTCTATTTGATCTCTCTCATTATTACTTCGCTATATAGAGAGAAGAGATCTGGTGACAAGACACACCCCTGTCGTACTCCTAGCTTTATCTGTGCATAACTGCCCTCTTTATTTCCCATTTTAATTGCTGCTACTTGGTTCCAGTAAATATTCTTTATTATTCTTAAATCTGGGATGAGTGGTCTCGAAGTATGGTGTCCGTTTCGAGTGCTGGAGGTCCAGGGTTCAAGCCCCGGTGAGGGCCGGGATATTTTCACGTGGACTTCTAGTAATACAATTTCTCCTGGTCTCTGGGTAGTGAGATCGGACGCCCGTGTGTATTACTGCGCATGTAAAATATTCCTTGGCAGTTGGAAATCCGAAAAGAGTCGCCTAACGTCGCTGCCCAGGCAAAATTTCGAGTTAAAAATCTACCCAAAGTATTTCAGGATCCTGGCCTGTGCTACGGAGTTCATGCACTAAGCTGAGTTTTTCCAACCTCAGGCTTGAATTAAAAGTAGAACGGAGCACTTATAGGTTACACCCATGTGCCCTGATGTTGATCCGTCGATTAAACTAAACTAAACTATTCTTAAACCGATCAATGTTGATATCTTCCAACATTTTAATCTGTTCGTCATCTCTTACTTTATCAAATGCGTTAGTATAATTTATGAAGCACAAATATATGTCTTTCTGTATCTCTATTGACTTTTCTGTTAGTGTCCGTAATGTATATATTGCATTGTTTGTACCCTTTCCTTCCACAAATCCATACTTTTCTTCACTTATTTCCATTTTTATTTTCTTACCTGTTCTTCTCATTATAATTCTGAGTAGAAGCTTAGTGATATGATTTATGAAGTTAATTGCACGGAAATCTTCGCATTCAATTGCCCCTGGTCTTTTTGATATAGCTATGAGTACAGATTTCAACATATCGCTAGCTAAATATCAATCGCTGTAAATATAATTCAACATATTGGTTAATATATCTACTCCAAATTATCCCAATAATTATAAGGGACTTCTTCTTTTAGAATAAGTGGACCTTCTATGTTACTTTCTTCTGTTTATTCTTTCCTTTCTCATATAATTCTCTTATATACTCATTTCACCTCTTCATTATAAAGCCTTCTTCCAGTAACATCTTTCCTGATTTTGATTTCAAACACCCTGTATTTATTCTTAATTTTCTTCCCGTGAGCTCACTGATTTGTCTGTGCATAATTTTTTTAAATCGTATATATATATATATATATATATATATATATATATATATATATATATATATATATATATATATATATATATATATATATATATATATATATATATATATAGATATATATATATAATAGTGAGAGCAACTGGAGGACACTCAGAACCCTTCACCATAAGATCTGGAGTACGACAAGGTTGTGTCCTGTCCCCTCTCTTGTTCATAACATATATAGACAACATATGTAAAGAAACCAGCGAAGCAGAGACAGCAAGAATACCGCATGACGAGAACACGGAAGAAGAATCATCTGCAAATCTAACCATTAGAGAACTCCTGTTTGCGGATGACCAAGCACTAATAGCAAAATCAGAAGCTGAAATACAAGACCACATGAATAGTCTAAACGAAATGTGTAGGGAACATAACATGAAAATTAGCATAAGCAAAACAGAGGTAATGGCTATAACTAAAGAATAACAAACATCAACAATTCACCTAAACGAACATCCCTTGAAACAAGTGAAGAGTTTCAAGTACCTAGGAAGTATAATATCATCAAATGGCTTATCAGAAGACGAGATTGAAAATAGGTGCAATAAGGCAAATCAACTCATTGGACAAATGGCACCAATACTAAAGAACAAACATGTATCAATAACTACTAGGAAAGCACTTTACAACATATATATATATATATATATATATATATATATATATATATATATATATATATATATATATATATATATATATATATATATATATATATATATATATATATATATATATATATATATGAGTGTATATGGGTATGTCTTTTTGTCTTCTTCTGACTGAACCAAGCCTAAAAGAATAGTAGTTAGTAGCCTATAAATATCTAGCTTGTAAAAGCGGAGCTGGATATCAACAGCGAGAAACCATCTAAAGAAGAAAGTAAAAAAAAAACAAAAAACTATCAAACTTCTGAAAGATGGGAAAGCTGCTGGTTAAATGGTATCCCAGTAAAACGTACCAGCCAATAAACATACTTCATCTGGCTTACAGCTCAAACTATTTAAGTAACAGGTTTAGCAGACAGAAGACACATCAGCAGAATTTTTGCTCCAGTTGAATGTGGGGGAAAAGGATTAGAAAAGATGGTAGAGAAGAAATATGAGAGGAAGAGGCTGAATTTGATTGATTCCCATCAGAATTTAATGGATTGAGAAATGACCCTGACTACTATAGCAGGAACTGTAATTCCATGGAGTGCGGAAGGAAAGTGGCTGGGAGGTCAGTAAAGTAAAGGTCAACTTAGAGAAGAAGTGATGAGAGGAAGGAACTGGATCGATAGTGTGGTTGCGGAATAAGAATGACTGTACAAAGAGGGCCACGAACGGGGCTCTAACGCTGGTTTTACCGCTGATCAAGAGATAATATAAAGTTAGTTGCATATGCTTTACAGGACATAGCAGTCAACCCCAGCAGTTTTTGGTTATTCGTGATTCCTGTGGAAGTTTACGTTCGGTAGTGTGCCATTGCTTTCTAAACGACCGGCACCAATACCATTTCATTAAAAAACACCAACTTAAGGCGGTCTGCTGCCAAATCGCCCACAGCTGTGTTTCGAACGCGATATGCAGGATTACGAACCGCGTCCGTAACTCCTTCGACACGGATCAAGGGATAGGGACCAAAAACAAAAGTCAGACAAACCTGCTGCCGTGTAAATAGAAATGGTACAGTCAAAGGTTAGGGGGGAAAAGCAGATTTCCCGAAACAGAACCAGCTAAATGATCTGTCATGCGATTGGGTCATTACATTTTGTAGACCTGAATGCACGGGAAGAATAGATGGCCAGTAAATTCCTCATTTAGCGGACGACGAACGCAGGATTTCAGCCATCTTGCGACCGTGCGCGTGACATTATTAGCGTAGTCCCCCATCAACTATACCAACGCGATCGAAAACACAAACGAAATAATCCTTGCCGAAGCAGGATGTCTGAACTACAGGCTTGACAGAACAGGGCAAAGTAACTAGCTTTATGATGACGGACATTGCAGCTATTTTCAGTCATGACACCCATGATCTTTGACATCTCCCATTTATTTCCGGCGACATAGGCGGTTAGCTGCCCTTAGGGGCAGACTGAGCTATATGGGACAAAACCCAGTGCAATAAAATCCACATTCTTGCCTTTTAACCGCTTTTATGTGGTTTGATGACGTAATAAATGAGCGGCCGGCCGAGTGGCTAGAATGGCGGGTTTTCCTTCGGGAGACACGGGTTCGAATCCTCGGTAAGGTGTTGATTTTTTTTTTTCTGTCTGGGGCAAAAGGAAAACTCTAACCTGCACAGTTCGCGCCCACTGCACCCAGACGGCGTTAATTCCTCAGTCTCAAGCCACCCCTCCCCCTCCCCACTGCCATACACCGCAAGGTATTATATAGGTAGGTAAATGACAGTTTTGACAGATGACATAATATAGCAATGTAGGTCATACATCCACGCAATGATTTAACTTGCGTGGATCTCCCATACAATAGGAGAATGATGGGCCGCACATTTCGCATACTTGAATACCTCGTATACTTCTCTATGTGAGTACTTCTAAGGACAATCAGCCACTAATAGAACCAGCCTCCTCATATCATACAATCACACTGGCTAACTAAGGGAGCCCAGATCGCCCCGCCTCCTCTCTCCACACACACACACACACACACACACACACACATATATATATATATATATATATATATATATATATATATAGCGCCATCGCCAGCGTCCGTTCTCCACTCTCGGTTCACTGGTATTTATCTAGTCCTCTCCGTGAGCTCCACATTGGTGATTTTGTCATAACATTTTATTCCTTATATTTTGCGCAATCGACAATTTCATATCGGCCTTCTTGGTGTATTCATGTATGCTTCGTCCAGTTCATCTTTGATGTTATGCATACATATGTAGCGTTGTCTTCCTTTTCACTCTTCCCACCTTTCCTTCCAACACACCTTTTAACAAGGAAATATGCCTATTTGTAGGGCCTAAGCAATCTGGACATTTTGAAGGAGGCAAATTCGACTTATCACAAACATCAGAAAGAGGCAGTCATCATTTTTGGTCACATTATGATATGACAGTATTTGGAACGCAGTATGCTGTGACAACTGGAAAGATGTTTGGAAAGAGAGATGGGGGAAGACAGAGAGAGAAAATTCTTGACATGCTTGTGTCATGGCACAGAAGGAAGTCAACACACGACATGGTACACGCTGTTGGAGATCGCAAGATGCGGAGAAGCATAATCGCCTACGGAAATATGCAAGGCATTTGATGATGATGATCATGATGAAGTACCTTAATTGTAATACCTTGATGAATGGAGATGAGTTGAGTTAAGTTGAGTTGAGCTGAGTTGAGTTAAGTTGAGTTGAGATGAATCAAGAACGGAAATGACAGCACTAGGTGGCCCGGCCTCATCTTCAAAAACCAACGAAGCATCCCAACTGATACACCAAATACCTTGTACTCCCGTGTGTTGCCGGGGCCCATAAGGGAAGCAAAGAATAGTAACACTGTTGCCTACCACGCATGTCGTAAGAGGAGACTAAGGAGGCTTGATGGTTCCGTCGCCCTGCTACTGAGTGAGTGCGTGGCGCGACACTGTGAGCTGTGAGTTTCGTGTGAAGTGCTTTTGAATCTGCCCGAGGTGTTTTTCGTGGGGGACTAGTGTGTCTGGCGGCGGCATTATGCACAGTGCATCTGTGCGGGCTGTTGTTTGTCGAGACTCCTGTCATTTCCACTTTTCACATTGGGCAGTAGGGGGCACTTTGTGTGATATTCACTGGCACAGGAACAGAGCATAATGGGGACGACCCGTTGCTGTGAAGTTGGAACCGCAACTAACTAACTAACTAACTAACTAACTAACTAACTAACTAACTAACTAACTAACTAACACCAAGTACCTTATTTGTTTGACCTATATTTCATTCAGTAGTGCATTCTTCAGTCCCAGTGTATGTATGGCTCAGTTGTTTGTTTTGTTCCTCTGCCATTGTATTCTTCCTCTTCGTCCACAAAGCCACATTACGAAGGCTTCGGCAAGGGAATCAGATAGCTGTGTAACCACAGTTTTCCTTTATAATGTTTTCATTGTCCATATTTCTGCACCATACAAAAATACACAGCCAATATAATACTTGATCACTTAATTTTAATTACTAACTTAACCGTTTAGATCAGTGGTTCTCAAGTGGTGGGGAATTCCCCCTCCCCACCCCCCAATGGGGAATTTTAGGGTTTCCGGGGGGGGGGGGGGGAAATTAAGATTATTTCAAGATCGCGTTAATACAAGAACCGATTATTAGATATTGTTTTTCCCTTCATACTGTACAGTTCTGTACGTCTCACCCTTCTAAAATTCAATTTATAAAGTAAGTAGACCCACAAATCATGTTTTATGTGGATGTCTAGACTTGTGTTAGTATGTGCTATTAAATTTAGCTTCCATTATTACTTATACTGTGTAGGGGCGGGGGAGGGATATTTAGGTAGGAAATACGAAAGGGGGGAATGACGTTCTGGAAATATGGTGAAGGGGGGCACAGGCAAAATTTTTAGGTAGGAAATACGTAACGGGGGGGGGGATGAATTTCTGAAAATATGGTGAAGGGGGCACGGGCCAAAAAAGGTTGAGAACCACTGCTCTAGTCTCTATGTCTACAAATCACATCTTATTCGTTCTCTCCGTGCCACATGACAACCCACAATTAAGTTGTTTCGCTAAGTTGCAGGTAAGCAATGTTCCCATGGGCACGGTGACTGTGTTCTTACGTTCTCAGCCGTGTGTGTGTAGTTGGGAATCCGTCATTCGGTTCTCGGGTGTAATTTTCTCGCAGACTTCCGGGAGTTGTCACTTGAGCTACGGGAAAAGAAAATAGACTTACATACTTAAGTACATCTCCAGTATCATATACAGTGGCACCTCGGGTTACGAACGCCTCAGGTCATGAACAATTCAGGTTACGAACAACAACTTCGAAAATTTTATGCCTCGGGTAACGAACATTGCCTTGGGTTACGAACGAAGGCGAGCGAAAGAGAGCAAAGTGTAACGTTGGAGACAAACGATCACGTACAGTACAAACAGTACTACAGATGAGCTTTTGGATCTTAAGAATCAACAGCTAAAGACATTAAAGAAGGAGCAGTTGTCCGATGACGAGGAATCAGTGACCGTTTCAACTGCCAGGATTACAGAAATTTGCAGCAAGTGGGCAGACGTCGAAGACTTCACTGTGAACCATCGTCCAAACAAACTTGTTGCTAACAAGCCTATGCCCCTAAATGTGATGAATGATAACACGATGGCCCACTTCAGAAAGATTCTCCAGCAAAGGAAGCGACAAATCTCCCTTGATAGTTTCTTGGTGCAGAAAGATTCCCAGTCAGCTGCCAAGAAACAGCGACAAAATACTCCCGAAACTAATGATTCAGAATAACAAAGAAAGTGACACATTTCCCATGATCGTTTTCTTGGTAATAAAGATAGACTAAATCTCAATTAATTTTTTTTTTACCTTTAATTAATTTGTTTGTTTTCTTTATCTTTATTTAAAACGTGAAGTACACATATTCTTTGCGTTTTGTCAGATAAACGAAATGATGTTAATAAAAAAGAACGATTCTTTCATCTCGAAACGGATTGTCTTTATTTCACTGATTTCAATGTTTCGGGATACGAACGTTTCAGGTTACGAACCGAGTTCTGGAATGAATTAAGTTCCTAACCCGAGGTACTACTGTATTATTTTAGAGATCAGCAGGGCCGAATGGATACGAGCTCTCGCTCTTACACTCCCATGTACTGTTGAATGCCTGTGTCTTATAGAATGTCTGTGTTTTGTTTGAATAGCTGTGTCTTGTTTGAATGATTGTTGCTTGTTTAACATCTATATGGTGTTTTTTGTGTGTCTTGTGACCCTTTTTTGTGTCTGTTTTTTACACCTCTAATACGTTACAACATTTCCTTTAAGAACAGGTGAAATAAGACAAGAAATTCAGAAAGGCATGTACTCTTTAATTCCACGCGTACATTAGACAAAGACCGTGGACATACCACAGAGCCACGGAGACCGCCTCCAGCTCCAAGCGTCATTTATTCAGTAGCATGTCCCTTGCAGAACTTCGCTCCCCGTAAAGGACGAATGTTAAATAGCAATGATTTGTTATTGCCACCATCATACTTAGTGCACACACCATTGCTCTTTAACATTCGTCCACTATGGCCAACCTGTTACTGGCACCCACACATGCATTGTATAGACGTCCACCGGGGTACTCCTTCTTAGTTTTCACTCTCCAACCACCATCACATCTCCATTGCTTCCAGTTTACCCTTCTTACCTTCCTCCCCATTTTTTCATGTACTGCTTCCACACATTTATCTGGTAACTTCACTGAACCGTTACCATCCCCTACCCCAGTCTCCATGACCCCACAGACTCCCACGGATGTGTAACAGTACAGGTACAGAGGATCAATAACCAAGTTCTGTGGTGTTTCTTTAAAACGGATTTATTGAATCATAATAAACTGATAATAATGTAGAGGCCATGAGACCAGATGTTGCCTTCCCTTGACTTTGGCTGTTACTAACCAAAACAAACTACGTCACGGCTTGAGCATCCCTAGTAGCGTTCGTATAGGATGCTCAACCGTGCTCCTAAGTTTACGCATCAACATAGATGTTACTCATTCCGTTACACCTCCCTTTCTTTAAAAAGACTTTTCTTCTTCAAAAGTCTTAACTCCTAACCCCTTTATCCTACACCTTCTCTCCTTCCCCCAATTTCTCTAAGCGTCCCAAACTAACTCTATCTTAAGTAAATACTTTCTTCTATTTGTACCTCATCCCCGTGCCACATAGCAAACCACTATGAAGTTATATTTCTTCTTCGTTTCTGGCTCTTCAAAGTTTCTTTACAAAATTTATAGATCATAAGAATGGCTCGTAAAAATCGTTAGTATACACTTGACATTATGAAATTTCTCATTCTTTCTCCACACAACACAGGATAGACAGAAAAGATGTAGTTAGAAAAAAGGGTAAAGAAGGGGTGCGCACCCAGTTTATGAAAGTATATAAAGAAATAGTCAAAAACAATCACATTTACCTCCCTTGCAAACGTAAAAACTTTCATAAAAGTTTTTCAAAAACATATCTTATGAAGTTACATCTCTGTTCGCTATAAATTTCTTTTATATACTCAATACTTATATTGCCATCCACAACCCTGCCTATATTTCACTTATCTCACCTCCAACCATAAAACAATGTTCATATTCCATGAACATTTTAAATTAATTAACGCTGTTTATCACAGCTCCTATATTTTGCCCCCTCACATCCCATGACACTTCTCCTTGTTTATCTAACCCAATTACTAAACCCTATGCACTGCCATTCACAGCCCCCTTTATATCTATTCTCTATCAACCAAATTCTTATATTTGTTTCACTATCACATCCTCTTTAAACGTTAATCACGTATATAATATGGCATCCAATCCATATATATTCAATCAATGCTGACTTAATGCAGCTCCTATTTTTAACTCCCCCATAACCATTTTACTTGTGTAGTAACCCCATCACTTAAGTATGGCATATGTTTCCAACACTTCATAGCCACTATATCATCAACCTCTTTACGCTGATTATCACAGCAATCTTGCTAACAGCATATACTCATGAACTTATTATTCACAAAGATAATGTGTCTCTCTACTAGTCCTCAGTAGTTTATTAACTCTTTTCTGAACGAAGGGTCCTAAATAAAGCCCCATGTATTGCCTTTATTCTAGACAAAACCATAACTGTTTGTGAAGTAAACTTAACTTAAACAATTTATAAACAAAATAACTACTATTCAACAGACAAGACAATTCAACCTAAATCATGATTTAAACGAAATAAAATTATAACAGAATATCATACCCCCCCCCCCCCCCCCCCCAAGTTTTTACACATCATTTATCTTTCCCCTCATATCAAATAAAGGCATCAACTCATTCAAAGAAAAACATATTTCAGAATAATATAACATACATCCTATCCATTGTTAGTCTCTTTTATGGACTAACAATAACTTATTTATCTATTTAAGAAAACTCAAGAAGTCAAATCATAAAATCAATTGGCAATAAAATTACAGTAAAAATATACCACACTCGAATTTACATCCATATTAGCTATCTTAATACCTAAATATATAGTGTCATGTCTACTCCTCAAGACAACTCATTATAAGTATCAATAAAACCCTTTTCTATAACAAATGTGTCATATACATCATCAAGTATCACTTTCCTTTTTAAATCACCAAATTTATATCTTGCTATCTGCAGCATTTTCTATCAATTTATCTCCCATGTTTCCATTTCCTCAGTAACTCCAAGTTTCTTTGAATAAGTGCTATCTCCACATCAATATCTTCTTCCTCACGTAAAGTATTATTTTCTTCCATACTACTATTGGATTCTGAATTTTCATCCATTTCTTCTTCATCTGTATGTCTATTACTAGCAGCTGCCAATCTTTTCCTTTCTATATCCAATCTAATTTTTTTATCATCGTTTCTTAACGACCTTTCTAATAGGGGTATATATTCGTCGCTTGATGAATTTTCCCTAATTCTTCTCTGTCTTTTCACTTCTTTTTCTCTCTGTCTCTCTATTCTCCTTTTCGCTGCTTGTCTAGTATTTTTAAATGGAGCATTTACCTCTTCTTCCATAGATTCTACACTATCATAATAACCCTCATACGTATTTTTTTCTTCTTTTATCAGCGTTTTCGGTATTGTCTGTTCCTGAGTATCATCATAAACTGGAGTTGTTATTAATTGACTTTGTACTGGATCTTTTCTAAAATCTGGGGGTATTGTAGCTCTTCTGACGACTTGTTCATCTAAGTATAAGGCATCTGAATAATAATTATTATTATAATTATTGTTTCCCTTATCATCATTATCTCTTCTTAAGTGTTCTACATGTGCTCTTGCTATATGTCCCGTAATCTGGTTCTTTATGCTGTATGATACATTTCCTAATTTTTCTAATATGTAATAACCTGGAACCCAACGAGCATCAAATTTAGAGTTCCTTCTATGCTTCTTATAATAAACTCTATCACCTACTTTGAATTCCTGTAATTTTGTATTTACGTTTCTGTACCTTTTCTGTCTTTCTCTAGCTTTAATTATATTGTTCTTTAACCTTACATGCGCTTTATGCATTTCTTGTATAATGACTTCTTGAAAATCTTCCCCCATATATTTACGTCTTGGTTTTAACAGATTGTCTATAGGTAGTATAGGCTCTCTCCCGTGCAATAAATAAAATGGTGAAAACCCTGTACTCTCATTTTGATTTGTGCGTATAGCGCTTAGTGATGGTCCCAGGAATAGATCCCAATCTCTTTCATGTTCATCGACAATCTTTGCTATAATGTCGTACAATGTTCTATGTTGTCTTTCGTTCTTAGCATTTGAAGAAGGTCTATAATATGAGGTCTTTATATGGTTTATATTTAAATCTTTTAATAACTTTTCAAATTTCTTGTTCACAAATTCTTTACCATTATCTGTGAGTATGATCTGTGGGCAACTAAATCTTGGTATGAATTCCTGTAAAAAAATATTAATGATAGTATCTGCGCTCTTATCTGGGATTGCATAAACTTCCGGCCAGAGACTATAGATGTCCACCATATGAATTAAATATACGTTCCCCGATAGTGTTTTAGGGTAAGGACCTGATATATCTAAACTAACTTTTTGCATAGGAAACTGAGGAATATCTGTATCTTGTAAGGGACATTTAATTGTTTTCATATTCCTTAATCTGCATTTTTCACACGTATCGACATATTTACAAGCAGTTTTAAATAAATTCGGCCAATAATATTTATTCGTAAGTGCTTTCACTAATTTATCACGACCGAGATGACCATTCTCATCATGATACGCCTTTAAAACTTCACTTTCCAAATGTTTTGGAATATATTTCCTTAACTGTTCGCTTCTTTCATTCATGTAATATAACTGTTCATCATCTTGCAAAACTAAATAATTCTTCTTATATTTGTTTTCACCCGTTTCCTTTAATTTCTGTTTTATTTCTAAAACTTTTGGATCTAATTCTTGTTCTTCTTTCATATTAAATTGTATTAAATTTGGGTCTTCTGCTCTAAGTTCAGACTCTTGATCCGATGGTAAACTCTCAAAATCTTCTCTATTTATTATGGCAGAATCTAATATATTTACTTGCCAGTTTCGGTCGTCTATTTCCGGTTCGCCTTCGTCTTCCGTGTTTCCTGATGACTGTAGATACGGGATTCTGGACAATAAATCTGCACATGTATTGTTCCTACCTGGTACGTATTCTATTCTAGTATTGTATCCCTGTAGATTCAACGCCCATGTCTGTATTTTTCTGTTCTGCACTGGAGCTTCTAACAAAGATTTTAAAGGCATGTGGTCAGTTCTAATAATGAAATTTGCGTTATGTAGATAATAGTTAAGTTTCTGAAGAGCATAATGAATAGCATAAGCTTCCTTCTCAATAGTCGACCATTTGCGCTGAGACCTGCTAAGTTTATGTGATAAAAAATAGATTGGCCTTTCATTTTTAACCCCTGGTATTCCAGATTCTTTTCCTTCATATGGTTGAACCAAACACGCTCCTATAGCATTATCTGAAGCATCTGTATATAATATTAGCTGTTTATTCAAATCTGGATGTGTCAATAGTGGCACTACTGTTAAGCTATTTTTTAAAAACTCAAACGCTTTTTGACATTCATCATCCCACTTAAATCTAGCGTATTTGCCAGTTAGGTTAGTAATAGGCTCTGCTATTTTTGAGAACCCTGGAATGAAACGACGATAATACCCACAGGTTCCGATAAACGCACGAACTTCTTTTACGTTAGTTGGAGGAGGTAGTTCTCTAATAACCTTTACCTTATCCTGATCTGGTTTAATTCCGTCTCTATTAATAATATACCCCAAATACTTTGTTTCTGTTTTTAAAAATTCGCATTTACTGAGCTTCAGTTTAACATCATGTATTCTTAATCTGTCGAATACTAATTTTACATGTTTTAGGTGATCTTGTACGTCTCCTGCTGTATAAATCAAAATGTCATCTATGTATGCCAATGCAAACTTTTGCATGCCCTCTAATACTTGATTTATTAATAGCATATAATAAGAGGGCGCCGTACGTACTCCAAAAGGCATTCGTAAGAATTCATAAGAACCTGCGTGTGTACAAAAAGCACTCTTCTTTTGGGCATCTGGGGACATAGGTATACACCAAAATCCTGATCTTGCATCTAACGTGGTAAAGAAAGTAGACCCATTAAGTAAGCCTAAAATATCGTCAATCACCGGTAATGGGTACGCTACATTTTTAGTGATTTTGTTCAACGCCCGGTAGTCACAGCAGAAGCGATGACTCCCGTCCTTCTTGGTCACAATTACTATCGGAGATGACCACTCTGATTTAGATCTTGTTATGATTCCCGCTTTTAACATATCTTCTATTGCTTTTTCAACAATTTCTCTATTCCTTAGAGGAGTTCTGTATGGTTTTAAACTGATTGGTGGATGATCTCCAGTATCTATTTCCATCGTAACTGTTTTTGTCCTTCCCAATTCTAAGTCATTAATTGCAAACACATCCTGATTCTCTTTTATAAGTTGTTCTAATACTTTCTTATTTTCCGGTGGGGTTTTTAACTGTGCTAATAATTCTTGTTCTCTTGTTGTTTTGTTTACTGAATATATTTGAGGTGTATTTTTCCTGAATGGATGGATCAATTCATCATTCTGCATGTTTCATTTTCTCCCACGTCTATGTCTGTTATTAATTCTTTCTCTAGGAGTTTCTGAATAATTTACCCCCGGCATTTCTACTTTATTTTTACCCGTTTCTAATATGCTGTTAATCTCATGTTCTATTTTGGCTATTACACACCCTCTGTACAATTTAATTTCTCTACCTGTGTTGTTAATGACCATTACTGGAAAAGTTAAGTGTTTATCTAATAATATTATTCCATCCGGAACTTCTAGACCAGGCTCATCAATTACCTCCCTTTGCAATTCAGTGACTCTAATCGTGTGTCCTACTAAATAATACGGATTTCTTTTTACCTTTGCCTGTATCAAATTAACCGACTGTGGTTTTAACGTCGTAGACATTTTAACTCTAACCAGTGCTGATATATGCATGTCCTCCTCTAAATCTACGTACACGTCCTTGAATTTTAATTTATGCAGATCAAACAAAAGTCTTACACCATTTTTTATTAAAAAATCTCTGCCTATAAGCATATTTCTATTTAAATCTTTCACTACATGAAAAAGATGTCTTACGTTGATTCCCCCTAATTTAAGATTTATTATTGTTTGGCCAACTACTTGTAAATTTTGTCCTGTAACAGAGTGAAGATTATTGTGACTCCTAAATATTTTGCAATTTCTCATTATTTTGTATAAAATAGTTTCTTTGATTACACTAACCTGAGCTCCCGAATCAATTAATGTACGAACTCTATACTTTCCTATTTCTATTATACATGAGCTGGGATCTGTTTTATTCTCTGTAAACTGTTTGATTTCACCTAGTTGAAAGCATTCCCTACTCGTCCTACTATACCTGTTATTAAAATATTCTTTCACTCTTGGGACCTTGTTATTTTCCCTCCTACTATAGGTCCTATTTAATAGGTAGGGCGCCGGTTTTCCTGCGTTCTTGGACTTGTAAAACTTCTGTGTCTATCTTCAACATTCCTATTTAATCTGCTATTGCCATTTCTATTTTGTGTATTCGACTGGACACGCCTGTTACCACAGAAGCGAAAAATGTGTCCCCTTTGGCCACAACCCCAACAGACTATATTTGTGTTATTTGTATTGCCTACCGTCTCACTTGTAGGATTTCTCATTTGTCTTCTTCCATCATAAGCATTTCCGTTACTTCCTTGTAATGTCTGTATACCTCCTCTCCTATTCCATCCGAACCTTGTTTGTCCTATCTCCATGGGCTCTTCAATCCTGTCTTCTCGACTGGTTCCTATTTCTCGTCCTACTCTCAATCTAAATCTACGTCTCAAGTTCTCCTCTTGTACCGCTATATCTACAGCTTGTGATAACCTCTCAGGATTTTCCCTCATCAACTTAAATTTCAGTCCGTCTGACTTTATACCATCTACAAAAATCCCGACCAACATCCGCTCCACCTCTTCTCCTCGTACGTTCTGTCCTAAGAATGCTTCTTCGGCCAGGTTAATCAACCTATCACTAAACAATTGTACAGTTTCTCCAGTGTTTTGTTTGGATTGTCTTAACACTGAAAACGCATGTTGGGGGTCCGTGATTTCAGCATACTTATGGGCTAGATCGTCCTTGAACTGCTCCCATGTCTCATCTACCCTAGCTTCTAATTTTCTTCTGATATGATCAGAAACCGGTTCTGTCGCTGCCTGATAAGCAAGTTTCATTTTTTCTTCATCTGATGCTGACACCAAGTATGCATACTTCTCTATTGCAGTTATCCACTTCTTAAAGTCCTTCGCCTGTCCACTAAATTTAACAATTTCAGCTGCCATTCCTTGTTGTTTCATGACTGTGTTGAGTTTACCTATTACCGTCCCTACCCCAGTCAAAACTTGTGCTAGTGAACTTTGTTCTTCTGCCATTTTGCAATGTGATGAAATATCAATTTATATAAGCAACTCACATTTATAATAATTTAGATATATGATCGTATTTAAATTACGTAATTCCTAAATCGTTAAATGTTCAATCAGTCAATGGTATCTAAAATGACGTTTAAACTTTAACTAATTACCGTTATCTATTTCTTTTCTTGATCTACGATGAAGGTGAATCTTCGTACGTCAGCCGAGAATCTATTTGTCAAGGGTCACGTATAAACCAATTCTGGAGTCTGTGTTATCTGAAGGTGTCTGTATTTCTCCAACCGACGACGCGATTTCAGGTATCCACATCAGACTTCTCCAGCGGAAAGAATGGAAGAATGCCTATACTTTCACCCTTGGATGGGCCCGACCAGCTTTGCGCTTTCTTTTCACCCTAAACAGGGCTCTTCAAGGCGTCGACTTGAAAACGGCTCTAGCTCAATAAAGCGATTTAATTTGGGTCCGACCAGCTTTGGCTCAAAAACATTCTGATATGCTAGAGTTCAGGACCGCTGGAGTGATGAGCAAACACGACTGGCACTTTCTTCGAAATTTCCAAACGAAGGAGCAATTGGCCTGTCTCAATATAAGCTCTCGTGTTTCTTCAGGTACTCAAGGTCAATGAGTACAACGGCTTTTGAGTTTGCCCTAGGTGATCTTGATATACGGAAGATAACAGCTCCTTCAAAACGAGTTCTCCATTTAATTCGAGTTGTTTATAGCTGTCTTGAGATTTCTTTGCTCCTGGACCCGGACAGTCCTAGTATGTAAGTGGCTGACCTTCAAACGCAAGGTTAACAAACGGCTGTAATAATGGCAGGTCAAACTTCATAGCATTTTGACGAAAATCACGTTACTTCAAGTAGTTATGATGAGAAACAGCTTAGAAAAGCTCTACAGGCAACCATGTTATGAAGATGGCTCCATCTAAAAATCTTGATGCGTATGACTTCAATTTAGCTAGTCCAAAAAATACTTTAATTTGACTCCATTAAAAGTGGTCCGGTCTTGAACTTTTGCTTTAAAGAATTTCGTAAAAATTTATGGATTCGTACCTTGTTCTCTCGGCAACCTGGTGAAATTTCTCATGAAAATCCGCTGTGGCATGTTGGTTTCAGTACTTCACGTTATACATGTCCGCGACATCCGAACAAAAATCGGCATCCTGGTGTGCGGCGCCATAAATCCATCTGTAACAGTACAGGTACAGAGGATCAATAACCAAGTTCTGTGGTGTTTCTTTAAAACGGATTTATTGAATCATAATAAACTGATAATAATGTAGAGGCCATGAGACCAGATGTTGCCTTCCCTTGACTTTGGCTGTTACTAACCAAAACAAACTACGTCACGGCTTGAGCATCCCTAGTAGCGTTCGTATAGGATGCTCAACCGTGCCCCTAAGTTTACGCATCAACATAGATGTTACTCATTCCGTTACAGATGTCTATATAAGAGTATCCAGGTGATATTCATGTTTGTATCACAGCCTGGGATTATGAGATAAGTAGCAACAATTATTTTTCAAATTTTCATTTTCTCTTCATTGTTCTCATTTTCTTTTCATCTTTTGATTCTTCTTATCCCGTTTTTATGCCTTAATGTAGCCACCATATGGTCTTCTACATTGTTATATATTGTGTTTTGTGTATGTATTGTTTGCAGATGAAGGCTAGTCGCCGCAACGTTCTGTATTTTTCGTAATTCTGTTTCGTTATTCTGTTCTTTAAAGCTGCATTACTTTGTGCTATTTTGTATTGTTTAAAATATGTCTAGATTATGTTAAGATTTTTCCCAACTTGTCCCAGACAACGTTTAATTAACAGATAACATTTAATCGTGACACACTACAAGCGTTATTTTTGTCAACATAAAAAAGCCGGATAAGGTTATATTCTCTTTCTGGTTCTTTGGAACTGTACATAGTGCTTTGTCTTTCGAAGAAGATCAAAACATAGAAGATCCAGGGTAAAAACTCTTGGGTAACTGGAAATTGTTCACAGTAGGCCATATTTACCGCTGCATTGACAATATTTTTAATTCAAATAACGAAGACACAAATGATAGTTTGCTCAATTTACTGGGAATCAGAGTAGACTATAAGTAGCATCGCCATGGCAACATTTAAAATTTGAATAATGACACAAATAATAGTTTTACACAATTTATTACCTGGCATATCTCGTCAGGCACATACTGCAGAAGACACATGTCATAAAACAAACCTAAACAATGACTATTTCAAGCTAAATTATAGATCACACATATTTCGCCAGTAATTTAAATTGTCTATTACAATAAGTTTAAACTGAACACCATGTCTTTTGTTTCATGTTGAGGCTTTTTTTTTTTTTTTGCGGTATATATCTGATGAGATGCAGGAAAAAGAAGAGACTTGAAGCAGGCACCTTCTATTAGGGTGTGGGGTTGGGGGAGGGGGGGGGGGAGAGAGAGAGAGAGTCAGTACCATACAATTTTATAGGCATGCATGTTCGGAGAAATAGGTGGCCAATCTTTCCACGTCTTAGCAAACTGCAAGCTCAGGCGTCGGATCCTCGTGCGACCACGCTAATGAATATATTATCGCAACCTCCTAACGATTCCGCTAACGCGCCGAAAGATGCCGGCCAATACAGTGTGCAACCTGTTGTTTGTGTCTTCTATATTGAACTTTACAAGAGAGTAAATTTATTTCTACATATAAAATAGTCAATCCAGTGCACAGCAGAATATAATTATGGTATATGTGGATCCTTGTTGCAACCTAAAGGCGTGCTAGAGAATCTCGAGCACGATGTAAAGACCAACCTTGTGTGAGCTATCGGAGGAAACTGGCGCCAGAATAGAGTCATCTATGTGGAATACAAGAGATTCTTAATATACTTCAAAGGGGCCTGCCGTTCTGCGGAAAGAAACGGAACCAAATGGTTAAAACCCGGTGCAATAAAGTCGATTTTGTTTCGATTATAGGACATTAGCATACATCAAACTTAATTTACACACAGATACATCTCATCTTCTCATCTCAACATCTCATATCATCATCCCATCTCATCTTATCATCTAATCTCATCACATAATCTCATCTCAGCATCCCATCTCAGCATCCCATCTCATCATCTCATCTCATAATATCATATTATCATCTCATCTCATCGCATCATCTCATCTCATCGTCTCGTCACCTCATCATCTAATCTCATCGCATCATCTCATCTCATTGTCTCGTCACCTCATCATCTTATCTCTATAATCGTCTCATCACCTCATCATCTCATCTCACCATCCCATCTCATAATCGTATCTCATCATCTCATCTCACCATCTCATCTCACCGTCTCATCTCATCTTGTTCCTCTTGTACCTTGCGGTGTAGAGGTTCACTGAGGAGCGGCTGACCGAGTGGCTAGAACGCCGGGATCTCCTTCAGGGTTCTCAGGATTCGAATCCTCGGTAAGGTGTGGATTATTTTTTTTTCTTGGGGGACTGCACTAGCCAGGTGGCCTTAATTCCCCAGGCTCAAGACCCCCGTTTCCTACACCGCAAGGTACAATAGACGGTAAATGACACCGGGCACATTAATGTATAAATATATGTTATTTATCTTTCACAGACAATTAGACAACAATGAAAAGACGTCGAGTGTTTGTCATCATCATTCTATTTGGAGTAGCATGCATTATGGTTTTATCCTTGAGTGGTTCCTCATCTTTAAAACTCATGTTCCTAAGTAATGTGTTGCTACCAGAGGAGGGTCCTCATTGGTCGCATGAAGTCCTGAGTCGTCTGGACAACGGAACGTTTTCCATGGGTACTTCAGTGGTCCAGGCCTCAAACAGCACCCGCGATAAAGAGCGGAAGGACACGAATGACGCAGGCAGATGCCCCAATATTTTAGCAGGGATGACCAAAGGAAAATGGATACGAAGACCTTTGACGCAACACGAGCAGTCGACGATTGATGCGTATTTACAAAAGGAGAGGGGGTTTTATAGGATTCCTCCTTCCTACCAGAGGAATGACGGACGGTGCGGAGATATCCCTTACGAAAATTCGCCGCTGTACCCACACATGTGGTTCAAGGCTATTTGCAATCCCAAGGGTGAAACACCTTGCTGCCACACAAACAAGTGAGTGAAATATGTTTACACTATAAACTAGCGGACTTGTGTCTAAAGTGTAAGATCTCTTGTGTTACTCTGAACTGATTTACTGTACTCCTATAAAATAAATCTGTCTCGTCTGATTGTGAGTCGGTAAGCCATGGACACTTTTAGACACCTTAAGGAGCTGTGGTCATAAAATGCTAAACCCATAATTTTATAGACCAATTGGTACTAGCCACTACGCTATCGCAGCTCCCGCCTAATTGTGAAAACATCCTTGTGCCACAACAGGCTGCCTTTAGGCAGTGCTACTCTACGGAAGATCAGACAACCTACCTCTCTCAAGAAGTTGAGGATGCATTCCAAGAGAAGAAGCTGGTACTTGCGGCTTGGATAGATCTGAAGAAAGCCTTTGACAAAGTCTGGAAAGAAGGTCTGATGAAGAAACTGAGAAACTGTAAAGTCAATGGAAGAATGTACAAATGGGTAAAAGCATACTTGCACAACAGAAGAGCCCGAGTACAGATAGACGGTCTCAAGAGCAAGAAAGTACTATTGCGTCACGGTGTTCCCCAGGGCGGAGTCTGTCCCCAACACTTTTTCTAATCTTCATCAATGATCTTGTTGCTAATCTACCCAATGAATTAAAGCGGCAATGTACGCTGATGACCTGGTTTTGTGGAGTGCAAATGAACATGCATCAGTGGCCACCATATTGCTACAAAGAGCTGTAGATACATTTGTTGTATGGGCGGATAGATGGTGTATCAGCATAAACACTGACAAGTGCAGCACCACTCTATTTACCCTTTCTCCGAAACAAAAGGCAGGGAGCATTCAGATAAATGGAACGCCCCTAAGAGAAGATAAGGAACCAACATACCTTGGTGTAACATTTGATGACAGGCTGACATGGAGAAAACACATCAAAAAAGCAGTAGCAAAAGCCAGAAGGAAAATTGCCATCCTGAGAAAGCTAACTGGAACCACTTGGGGAGCCAGTGGGAAAATACTTAGCAAAGTTTATCAACAGAGCATACGACCACACTTGGAATACGGGTCAACTGCGTGGTGTTCAGCATCAAAAACCACACTACAAGAGCTGGACAAGGTGCAAAATCAAGCTCTTAGAGTCATCACAGGAGGGATGAGATCAACCCCTATAGTAGCAATGGAGAAAATGGGGAGGACACAAGCTTTAAGAGAACGCAGAGATACAAAAACACTAATACAAGCAGAAAAGTTTCTCAGCTTGCCAGGCCACCCTATGAAGAACAGATTTGAAAACTTAGCTATGGGGCGGTTGAAAGAAGTAGTTTCATCCACCAGGCCAAACAACTCTGCAGAGAAATCATCGATCTTCCCACAGTTGATATCCCCCTGACAACTATTCCAGAGCGAACCCCGTGGAAAGATGAACATAGAATATCGCTACAAATCCAGTAAAAAGTGAGAGGAATATTTGACAAGGAAGAACAGAACAGTGTACAGCGCAGAACAGCCACTCTCAGCTTCCTTGATGACGAATACCACAGGACCTCTGGATCCGAGTCTACACAGATGGATCAGCACAAAATGCTGTTCGAAATGGAGGAGCGGGAGTGTATATAGAATACCCAAATAATACTAGAGACACGGCCAGAATTCCAACAGGAAAGTACTGCCATAATTATGATGCTGAAATTGAGGCAATCAAGATAGCCACAGAGAAATTACAAAATACCAGCCATGGTGCACAACCTGTGGTGATATTGACAGATGCAAAATCCGTAATAGAGGCGCTCCTGTCTGGGAAATTGCCAGTTCTGAGGACACTACTTTCTGAACTTAGCAGTCAGCGTAAGATCACCATACAGTGGATACCATCCCACTGTGGAATCCCCGGAAACGACAGAGCTGATCGATTGGCTAAGGAAGGAGCACAAGAAGAACAACCAGATGTGCCTATTACATACCACCAAAAGAAAAGAATGATCAAATCAGTCAGAAGGCCACCAAACCTTACTCAAGACGACTACCACGTTATGGACAGACCAGAACAGGTCATTCTTCTGCGCCTCAGAACAGGACACAATAGATTACGCAACCACATGTATACAAAATTCAAGATTGGTGACTCAGCCATGTGCACATGTGGTTTGGCGTCGCAGACAGCAGAGCACATACTCCAGGATTGCCCAAACTACAACATATCCAGGAGAACCTTCTGGCCTAGAGAGACAACAGTGGAAGATAAACTCTATGGACCGCTGAATGAACTAAAAAAGACTGTTAGATTCATACTAGAGACAACATTGCAGTTATAAACATATTTCAGGCGAACGAAAGAAGAAGAAGATTGTGAAATGAATCATTATTCAATACTGCGGTTGGTTCATTAGGAATTTCCCGATTTTGTCTGATATGTTTTAGATGTTATGTTCACACGTTATATATAGAGCCGGAAGGTGAGAGCAAGACATTTTGCGAAATGTTGGTACATTTACTCTTGTCATTTCGGCTGCATATGTCATCATTGTCCTTAAATATAGGCACGTTTTCAACCTCACCAGCGATATGGAGTTCGAGTACTGTTTGCAGAACCTCGTTGTGTGATCTAGCGAGACTTGAGCACTTATAACGTTATCCGTGTATACAGCGAAGATGTTACTTTACAAACCAAAGTAATACATTACAATCCTCTTACAGAGGTCGGCATGGCTGAATAGATAACAGCGCTCGTTCTTAAATATCTGGTGTGCTGATGCTGAGGTAGCGGGTTCAACCCCTACACTGGGCAGTTGGACTATAATGTTGACTTCTCGTCCTTGACTTGGTGACGTAAATTATAAGTACCTCTAAAGTCGGAGTGGGTTTGCCTGATGGCGAGGGACACAGATAATAGGGAAATCTAATCCACACGCAAAATTAAGTCAAATGTTACCAGGAGTAGCGTGTATCGACTACGTTTGAGTTCAAAGGGAGCGAGCGCTAAAAACAACAATCTTGCTACTGGTAGAAATTGAACCCATGGCTATTGTGTCAGTAGACTTGCTTACTAACCACGATAATTATGAACAACTAAAAGACATAAGCCGGTCTCTCTGACTGAGGAGTTACACCACTTTCTCCGTAATCCCGTTTATCACGCAGTCTCGTAGCGGGCGAGAACTGGAAGCGGTTCTACCGCCGCTGGTGACTTGCGGGATAACTGAGCCGGCCGCTCAGAAAGCAATGGCAAACTACTGAGCGTAATCTTGCCAAGAAATCAACAGACAGCTGAAAGATGCTGCTGTTGACAGCGATGTCCTGTAAAAGGATATGCGAATTAAAAAAAAAACAAAAGACATAAACATACACGTCCTATGTAACAATACTCTGCTATAGGACCTAAACAGCAACCGGGTTTCATCTGACTAAACAGACACTCCATACAAATAAAACAAAAGCAGATGCAATAACTAGCAAGCTAGAACTCCCTCTCCCCCCCCCCCCCCCCCACAAACGACAGCGTGGGATACATTCATGTAATTGATTAAGTACCATTGGATGATTAATCGTATTAAGCTATTTCCCATGTCTTAGTCAGATATGACTGAGCTACCGTATAACAGTAGACGGTACTACCTGGTTTCTGTTAGCGCCGAACGTTGGGCGGCGCTTATCTAACCCGACACCCCACATTGTGCCAACGGCTTCAGGCGGAAGAGCGCAATTGGGATGGTACAATCCTTACCCTGGTGCGAGGAATTGCAAGCTAAAGACAAAATTGTCATGGCAAGGCAGACCAGGCCCTAAGCCTTGGTTGGCAGCTGGTCTAGGATCGAAGCTCCGACAGGCGGACAGTTAGAGCATTGCTTTGCTGATCCGGCAGCTTCTGCAGCTTGTCTTGTTCCAGATGTAGGGGTGTTACCTTTCCTCTGGAGTGAACTAGGCAGGCCGAGAGAGGGATCATGCTGCATGGGCAACACATGATCTCTATATTTTAGCCCAGGTTTTGTGCTATGGAGAGGCAGAAAAGTCACACACCAAGCGTTTGAGACGTAAGATGGTGCATGATGGTGGAAATGACCACGTGTTCACATGCACCCACTGTGAACGGACATTTACAGCGCAAATTGGCCTTATCAGTCACACTCGCTACCGCCATAGTTAAAAGTTATTATGCCTTTTAAAGCACAAACTATCGTCTGTCAAGACGGCAAGGTGCCAATGATATCTGCCATCGGCTTATATACAATAATCTTCCTTATGCACCCCCCTCTAATTTTATAAATAATGCAACGTGTCTGCTATCATATTCATCATCATCAGGTGCCATGCCGATAGGCGTGAGCGGTAATGGCTCGCTATCTCACACGGTCATCAGAGTCTCGAATCATGACTATGTTCTTGTCCCGACCGTGCCATGCTGCCAAACCATCAATGTATTTATCCATTTATCTTCCTCTTGCTCTCTTCCCATCAAGCTTGCCAGTGTCACTACATTTTCCTCATAACATGTCCAAAAATATCTGACTGTCCACGTCTAATTTCTCGTCAAACTCCGTCTGATTTGATTTTCTGTCCGTCCATGGTATTCTTTGTATTTTTCACAAAAGCCACATTTCCAACTCCAATAGATGTTTCTCAGCTTGTTTGTTAATTGTCCATGTTTCACATGCATACAATAATATGGGTTCTATATAAAACTTCAACACTCTTTTTCTCACTGCAATTGACAACTTTTTGATTGTAAGTATGTTTTCCATTTTGCCTTTGTTATGGCAATTCTTGACCTAATCTCTGCAATGTATCTTCCATCAGATTTTACGACTGTTCCTAGATAGCTATATAGATTCACCCGTTTAAGAATATTTCAGTTCACTTGGATGTTACAATGTGGTGTTTCTTTCTTCTTGGAGACGACCATGGTCTCTGTTTTCTTACAATGAAATTCCAAACCTGGGTTCTCACTGTGTATAATAACTTCATCCCACCAAATGTTGTAGATCCTGCTCGTTTTCTGCAGTCAACACTGTATCGTCCTCATTTCTTATATTATTGTTGTGTTGTCCTCTGAGCGCAACTCCTTTTATATCCTCTAAATTTCTCGTAATATTTTCACTATAAAGGGAGAAACGATGTAGAATCATTACACATCCCTGTCGCACACCTCTCCTGATAGGCTGGAATTGACCCACTTCATTATCAGTTTTTATGGCTTTCATATTAACAACGTGTACGTCATAACTGTGACACGCCTACTTCCCATTTCCGCCATACATTTTTCTTTGGCCCAAGCCTACTTCTTGTTTGGCACTGAAACTGTTAACAACCAGAAGACATTTTTGACATACCATACGCACCCACATTTAAATGTCACTCGTATTTAACAATGTCCTGTGTCATAGGACCTAAACAGGTTTCAAATAACTAAAAAAAAACACCCCCCCCCCCCCATACAAATAAACCAAAAGCACATACAATAACTAGCAGTTCAGAACTCCCTCTGCCCTCCCCCTGCAAAGATGTCTTTGTAAGTCTTGCCGACAGCGTGTTCAATAAATGAATGGATAGTCTCATCACTGGATGTGAATAGGAGCGTGGTGTCAAAACGAAATGCATTGTTAACTACGGTTTGTCAGGGGTATCTAGGTTTCCACAAGACTGTACAAGTTCTGAATACATACTAATTCGAATAGAAGGATCTTTCGTGAAAGTATGTGCTACCACAAGATAGACCAAGTTTCGTGCTTAGAGGAATGTTACAAGACGACTGTTGAGAGATCTCCCCATGAAAAAAATCCTTCCTGCTTTGCTGTGTTTTTCGACGCCGGCTGCCGCTGCTACTTTTCTCCTCCTCCCCTTCTTCCTCTCTCCTCATCCACCCACTCATTCTCTTCCCTTCTTCTTCTCCTCCCCCTCTTCCTCACTCTTCTTCTCCTCCTCCTTCTTCATTCTCCTCATTGCCCTCTTCTTCCCGCTACTGCTTCTTCCTCTCCCTTACCTTTCGACCTGCCTCATCCCTCAGTTCTCCTGTCTAATAAGACCGTCGTGACTACGTACAATGCGTTGACATCTCCCATACAGCGTCTCTTCCCTTGAGATTGCCACACTTGAAATTTTGTTCTTTGAAATCCGAGAAGGCCACTTTCCCCGCACAAAGCCCAACAGTGATATGAGACTTCTTACATTTACAGATACATTCTCGCCAAACTAGTTCCCATTTTAAACTTGGTATCTTGATACTTACCCTGAAGTTATTAAGTATATAAGGACTTCCCATTGATTAAATATATGATTATTTGTTCCTTTTCTTTCATTCGCTTTCAACGATAGTTCTCAATTTTTTGGATTGTGGACACATGCTATGAGTTTCATACTTCGTGAAGCATTAGTAAGTCTAATGTGTTATTCTGAACGAATTACTTGATAGATTTTAAAATTTTAACTCATTTCGTGGCCAGCAACTCATCATACGTTGTTCATGCACTTATACGAGACTAGAAAAAGGCACTTTATTTCATAATTCCCAGAGTTATTACTTGCACCAATTCTGGTCGAGTTTTTACTTTCAATATGTCTGACTGTTACTTTAACTCAACGTTCCCTCATACATACACAAACCGAGTTTTCCCATACATACACACATACTCAGTTTTCCCATGCATACATATATACCATGCTATAGATGTTATGCATCAGTACCACAAAATATAATAATCTTGCTTTGCTGTGCCAACCCATATCATGTCTATTACCGGTTTTCTGATCTTATACAACCGCAATAAGACAATGCATTGGGGGATTTTATCCTAAAATACATGGTATAACAACCAACCCTACTGACCCTATTTCATTTGGATCAGTGTGAGTGAAGCCACGTATTTTAGACTGTCTAATTCCGTATATCCCATGTGGCATATTGCAGGTACTATATGTATGTACATGGTAGTATGCATATTTTCTTATGTGTGTAAATGAATGTATGTGCGCTCAAACGTTATATCCACCAAGACTTTAGGATTCTCTTTTTATACACATAAAGGAGCACATAAAATGCGTTTCGCCATTATCACCATCATTCTTAGGTGCACACATCATTGCTCTTTAACATTCGTCTACTATGCCCAACCTTTTACTGGCACCCACTCATGCATTGTACGGACATCCACCGGGGCACTCCTTCTTAGTTTTCACTCTCGGACCACCATCACATCTCCATTGCTTTTAGTTTCCCGCCTTACCTTCCTCCCCTTTTACAAGTACCACTTCCACCCATTTACTTGGGATCTTCACTGAACCGTTACCATCCCCCAATGACACCACAGACGACCACGGCTGTCTTTATAAGAGTATCAAGGTGAAATTCATGATAGTATCACAGCCTGGGTTTCTGAGATAAGTAGCAAATTTTTTTTGGGGTCAAATCTTCGTTTTCTTTTCATTGTTCTCATTTTTAAATATTTTCATTCTTCTCTTCCCGTTCTTATAATTTAGTTTAGTTTAATCGACGGATCAACATTACGGCACACGGGTGTAACCCATAAGTGCTTCCGTTCTACTTCTAACTCAAGCCTGAGTCAGGAGAAACTCAGCTCGGTGCACGAACTCCGTAGCACCGACGAGGATCCTGAAATACTTTGGGTAGATTTTTAACTCGAAATTTCGCCCAGGCAGCACCGTTAGGCTACTCTTTTTCAATTTCCAATTGCCAAGTGATGTTTTACGTGCGCAACAATACACACGGGCGTCCGATCTCACTAACCCGAGACCAGGGGAAATTTTGTTACTAGAAGTCTTCGTGAAAAAATCCCGGTCCTCACTGGGGCTTGAACCCGGGACCTCCAGCACTAGAGGCGGCACAATACCTCGAGACCACTCTTATTGTAGTCACTAGAGGGACTTCTCCGTGATTATATGTTGTATCTTGTGTATGTGTTGTCTGATGAAGGCTAGTCGCATCAACGTCCTGTAGTTTTCATAATTCTGTTCTATAAAGCTGCATTACTTTGTGTTAAGATTTTCTCAGTAGATCTTACCCATCGGCAGCGTCTATTCCTCGTCACTTGATTTACTTGTATTTGTTTAGTTGTCTCAATTTTATTTTGTCATGCAATTTTAGTCCCACTATTCTGCGGAGGTACTAGTTAATGAATGTTTGTAGTTTAGTAATAAATTAAACGTTAAATTCCTCTTTAATTACACACAGTTTGTCAGTATATCTTTCTGAGCTCACTGTACAGAATCACAGGACATTTTTAACAGTTTGCTTGCTAATTCTTATAGCTGTCCTTCCCTCCACCTTCTTTTGTCCTACTGCTTTCTTTTTTTTTTAAACGTGAAACGTCGCAGCGAGGAGACAGATGCGATATTATGTGTCTCACTTGTCTTGTTGCTTGTTCTAACGTCATATTTGATTTTTTCAGTGTCTGTTTTACTCCACCTAACCGCCTCTTTCTGGCTAACTCTCTCGCCTGATATCCCGATGTTCCCATGTAGAACGCTCTAACCGCTGGTTGATGTTATTTCATTGTAGCTAAGTGTACGAACCACTGAATTCTTTGGTGTCAGTTATAGGTGTTATCCCTACACATTCTTAGTTAAATCACAACAATGTTTTCCCGTAGTGAATTTGAATAACGATGTCACAAACCATAGATTGTACGATTTACTGCCTGGCATATTTCACTGCATCTCGTCAGGTACATTCACATTTTTAGTTGTTCAGTTGTCTCTCTACTCTATCTCTTGACGTTTTACCAGCTGCGTTTCTTATACATCTCATCTCACATAACATGATTCTATGCCTGGGCGTTTCTAGCATTTCCCATGTCTGATATTGGTTGCACAGCGTCTATCAGCTTCTTTTTTTTTGTTTTGTTTGCGTGTTAATATTTTGTTGTTTTAGGATATGCGCTATTTGATAGTTGATGTAGCTTACTTGTGCATTCTTGTTTATACTTCTCTATCTAGTCTACCATCCTATGTGAACACTCTGCCCAGATGTTACACTGTTACATTTACATTACATATTCACTCAGTTTGTTTATTTCTTCTAGATGTGTCAACTTGAGTGAAGTGGACTGCAGATGCCCAACGTGCTACGATGAACGAACAGCAATTCATGCCGAGTACGCACAGTGGACAACCGAAGACGACCGATGTGAGGTTAAAAACTTTACTATGCAAGAAGCATGCGCCGTTCTCAACGGAACAACCCTTCATTTTGTGGGAGATTCCTTCATCAGACATGTCTTTGTTGCTATGGTTGTTGTTCTAACTAACAATCCTGAGGGTGCCTTGAAGGAAAGCACACCTCAACGTACGTAATCTTACCCGGTACATTGTAACATGGATCATCATCATCATCATCGTCATCATCATCATCATCTTCATCATCATCATCATCATCATCATCATCATCATCCATAATCATCATCATCATCATCTTCATCATCATCATCATCTTCATCATTATCATCATCATCGTTGTCATCGTTGTCATCGTCGTCGTCGTCGTCGTCATCGTAATAATAATCAATAATCATCATCAACATCGTCGTCGTTCTCCTCCTCCTCATCAAATTCATGTCAAAAATTGAACACACTTTCATGGATTCTTCTTTTCCTCCCTGTCGCTTTGTCTTCTCTCTCTCTCTCTCTCTCTCTCTCTCTCTCTCTCTCTCTCTCTCTCTCTCTCTCTCTTTCTCTCTCTCTCTCTCTCACTCTCTCTCTCACTCCTCTCTCTCTCTCTCTCTCTCTCTCTCTCTCTCTCTCTCTCTTATATATATATATATAGATATATATATATATATATATATATATATTATATTATATATATATATATATATATATACAATTTCCAACAAATAGTACAACAAGCTACTAGAGTAACAAAGTCATCTTTAACAGTCATAGAACACATTTATGTAACTTGCTCAGACAACATCATAGAATGCACCGTACCCAATTGTGCAATGAGCGATCACTACCCAATATGCTGCACGTGGTCTAAAAAGGAATTAAAACTCCTAAACATAAACACATAAGTGTAAAATATAGAAGTTACAAAAATTTCAACCAAAACGCATTTTTACAGGACTTGCTCAGTTGACCTCTAGACAATGTTTACCAGCTTCTTGACCCGGATGATGCTCTGGAATTCTGGATGAAAACCTTTACTGATGTTTTTGATAGACATGTGCCAATCAAGGAAGTTCGAGTAAAACACCACGCGAAGCCACTTTGGATCACCCAGGAAATACTTGAAATTATGAGAGACAGAGATATAGCACATAAAAAGCGGGATCTCAGCGCATACCGTACTCTTAGAAACAAAGTTCAATATACCATACGACGGGAAAAGAAAAATTACTTTAAGAACTTAGTAATGGATAAAACAAATAGTAAGGAAGGCAATTAACACCTTGATAAGTATAACTTCCGAAATTCTTTACCATTAAATCATATTACATGCGACTAATTCAGTAACTTTTTTCAAGCTGACATAGACCAGTTGAAGGCTTCAATACCTAATTCTCCTTGCAACTTATCTTTACTGTCATCGTTTTGCGAGAATAGATGCTCCCGTGATATTCTTTCCGACATACCACTAATGACAATCACTGAAGTATTCACTTACCTCAGTAACCTAAAAAAAACACAACCTCATCTGGGTTAGATGGAATCAGCAACCGGATTCTCCGTTGTGCTGCTGCAGTGATCTGTATATCACTAACCTATGTACATAATCAGTGTCTCACCAAAGGTCACTTTCCATCAGCTCTCAAAATCGCTAAAGTGTACCCTCTTCTTAAATCTGGTTCATTGAACAATGGTCTCCTGAACAATTACAGACCCATTTCCTTGCTGTCATCACTATCTAAGCCACTAGAAAAACACATCCATAAAGTAACATTACAGTATTTAGTTCGCAACAAACTTGTTGTTGACAGCCAATCAGGATTTCGACCAAAATATTCTTGCCATACGGCCCTAACAAACATGATAGAAAATTGGCACCAGAATATAAACAACAATAGTCTATGTGGAACTGTGTTTATTGATTTCAGGAAAGCATTTGATATGATAGACCATGTTATTTTAATTTAAAAAACTCGAAACAATGAAAATTGGCCCTAATGTAGTCACTCTAATATCATCTTTTCTATCAAACAGAAAGCAAGTAGTATCACATAATAAATCTCTGTCTCAAACCACTACCTTCAATATTGAAGTACCGCAAGGCTCTATTCTTGGCCCTCTATTATTTGCCATATATATTAACGATCTACCGTTGCATCTTTCGTCGTCCTGCGATCTGTTTGCAGACGACTGTACAGTGTACACAAACGCTGAAAACTGTATTTTGCTGGAGTCGTCTTTGCAACAAGAATTAAATAATGTAGTTAGGTGGAGCTATGCAAACCGTATGCAAATTAACATCACTAAAACAAAATCAATGTTATTAACAATGAGACAAAGACTTCAAACTCTAAACTCACACACATCACTTTAACTTCACATCGATAATATGCCAGTGTGACGGGATGAGTCTAGATCACTATGCAAACACCACCACTACTACGTTAGTGGAATTCCTAATTTACATTCTGGATTTAGTAGGCAGCTAAATTACTAATAATGACGTCATATTAGCGACGCAGACATTTGCTGCACTAAAACTACACACTGTACTATTGGGGACAGCATATATTTTCACGTCATCAAATGATGTCACAAGGGAAATCCCCTGTTTTACTACCCTTATCATTAATACCAAGTATATGGCCGTCACTCCCTAGCAACAGGAAAACAGCGATATGCTAATAGTACGGCTGCACCGGAAATTGTGACTAACCACTTCCGTCCGGTTCACAATGACTATAGCTGAGGTGCTAGGCAGACCTTACATTAAATGAGTTGCCATATCCAGTGGCATCCTTGGTAGATTATACCAAAACCTATCTTAAGTGCTGCAATAAGACTGGGGGTGAGTGTAGTAACATAATAATTACGATTATAGTAAGAAGTGTGTACACATTTATATTCTGATATTGGGAAAACCCAAAACTGTCCCGACCATGTATATTTATGAAACGTGGTATTTGAAAGGGGAGACATTGAGAGAAAACATGTGAGGCCTAGATATATTTATAGATAAATATATATATATATATATATATATATATATATATATATATATATATATATATATATATATATATATATATATATATATATATATATATATAATGTATGAACCTTACTGATTATTTTCATATGCATTTTGTGAATGTATTTACATGTATATTTTGTTGAAAATATGATAACATGATTTTGCCATGTGGGCAGAATTAGAAGAGACATGTGGAACATGATTCTCACATGCCAGCAATATTACTAGGATATATATATTCAAACATAAATTTGCTTACCCCTGATTCACCGCCATGCCGAACTACATGACACTGACGGTCATAAGTTCAAAGCAAATACCATGTGGTGAGGAATCAGAATTTGGGGAGTAAATAACTCAACAAGGGATAACTGAGACATCCTAAAGCCCAATGCCTGGAATATCTCAGCCCCCTTGCTTGCCTGCTGGCCTTCTTCTTATCTTTTAGCTCGTATATTCTGTGGGGTATACCTCACGACTTCATGGCGACACTTAATTGCTTTATGCCTAATGACTGATGTGGGATTAGGTTGAATTATTGTTGGCCCTTCCTTAGCTATCTAGGGAAACATCCTGGCTGCCCAGGACTTCCTCACCATGGTGTTAAGGAATACACCAGTAATTATTGCATATGAGTCACTTCAAGTTTTACAACCATGTACATTTTATAATGTTTTTTTCAAACAAAGATTTGTCTACATGTTCTATTCCAATGGACCATGTGGTCTTAGAATGTGTCCACTTCTGGACCCTTTTTCACCTTGTATCATCATGTCATACAAGGTATAGCCAAGCTGATAAGAACTATTGGCCTTTGCTTTTGATACAGAATCGCAGAGAGGAATTGTTTTATTCCTGTTCTGCATCTGACACATACACAACAGACACACAACACCAACACTCAGACACATTGTTATTGTCAAGACACTAAGGAGTCTGCAACTGTTTGTTTGATTTAAGGAGCCTCGCTGCTGATACTGCTGACACCTAACCGGTCCGGTTACCGAAACTTTGAGCCACCAACTAGTGGAGACGGAACCTGGAACCCGGAGGAGCATCGTACACCTGTCGAATGCCAGGGTCGACTCCAAGACATAATACAACCGAAAGCCAGCACGTTTCCTAAACGAGATCAGACTATCTCAGGTGACTCTGTGTCTACATGTGTTCTGAGTGCGTCACTGTCTGGATGGTGTGAATGATGATATGCGATCTGTCTAAGCATCAGAAAACTATTTTATTTTTGTACCTGTAACATAAATGTAACTATCATAGTTCACCAGTTGAACCACAATTTTCATTTTCTCTTTTATTATTAAAGAGTATTATTGTTTTATAATTTCACCAACGTACTCCACTCGTGATCATTTTGAACGCAAGGTGTGCGCGTGAGTGCGTGAAAGTATTTAAAAACAGGGGGCTCCATCAATTGGCGAAGGATCACCGACAGATAAACTAGGCATTCGTGTTAGGGCTTCCTACATACACGAGTGTTCTTCACCTTCTGCCTTTGTCTACCAAGTGAATCCCAGTCTCTTCTATCGGGACCATCCCTTTAGACATTCTTGTAACGAGCCATAATTTCTAGAGACTGTCGGCAAACTCTTGGATAGGGATTTCTGTCTATTTCAATAGAAACACCCTAACGGTCGGTGACAACTGGGGGCTCGTCCGGGATCTACCCAGCTAATTAGAAATATTTCTAATAAATTGTGTTACTTGGTACAACATTTTTTTTTCTCATCTCAGTAAAGGGTAGAGTAGTTTAGGAAACTCTGTAATTAGTTGTTTCCATTCGATTGAGAGAGTGAAAGTGTGTTTTGTATCATTTTTTTGTACTAACAATTTTTGTGTATGTACTAATAAGATTTGTAAATTATTGCAATTGTATTAGTATAACTTGAATTGGGAAGTAGTATAATATTGATATAGAAATTGTAGTCCACTGATCACTCACCCTCTCAGTCAAAACTCAGTCATGAGTTCATCAGCAGATTTTCACGCAGCAGCGGTAGCTATGGGGTTATCGGAGCCCGAAGCAGCCAAATATGTCCATGATATGGAGAGGGAGTTAAGGAAAGAAGACAGGGAAGATAAAATACGTAGGCATGAACTCGAGCTTAAGAAACTGGAAGCAGAGACAGAGCTTAAGAAAATCGAGGCCGAGGCTGAGAGAGAACTTAGGCAGTTACAGGAAAACGAAAAATCCGACAGCATGAGTTTAGGATGAAAGAGCTAGAAAACCAAGCTCTATCAGCAACCTGTTCTAACGCCAGCTCTCCGGCACCAAGCATTGAAACCCACCTACATTCGACTTCTCATGTGGGTCCTATGAGTTTTCCTTTGATGCCGTTCGAGGAAAATCAGGAACAATTGGATAGTTACCTTCAGAAATTCGAGAAATTAGCTGAGTCATTTGGGTTGGCTAGGGAACACTGGAACTTGAAGCTTTCTCAGGCACTGAGGGGACAAGCGTATGTAGTCTTTCAGGGACTACCTCCAGGCCATGAACATTCTTATGAAAGTTTGAAATCGGCTTTATTGAAGAGATATGAGTTAACCTCAGCTGCTTATCAGCGGAAATTCCGAACCGCAAGACGTCTGAAGGGTGAGTCATTCTCACAATTGTCCGCTCGTCTGCAGAGTTATCTCTGTAAATGGGAGACATTAGGAGAGTATGAACACTCCTATGCGGGCTTGCGGGAGATGGTTTTGTGTGAGCAGCTGAGGAACTGTATGTCGAAGCCGATGGAAACTTTCATCATTGAACAAGGGGTACAAACACTGGGGGAAATGATAGTCTTGGCTGAAAGATATTTGACTGCCCATGGGGACTCGGTCCCAACACAACCTCCCCAACCTCAACAGAACCCACCTCCAAACAATCAGGGACAAACCGTTAGCAATATACCAGCAGACCAGAGGCAACCTCAGCAGCAGCATAACAAACAACAAACCACATCTGGGGCTAGAAAACCATACTGCACGAATTGTCATAATAATTCCCACAGTACGGCAGACTGCAAGCGCAGAACAAAACCCCAGATTGCGGCTTGCTTCTCGGTAGGGAAGAAAACCACTACACTACCACCGCCTCCCGAAATGAGAGGACATCGAGTGGTAGAGAAGATCAATGTCAATGGACAGTTGGTCGAGTGTCTCCATGATACGGGTTTAACGTATGATGCCATAATAGCATCACACTTAGTAAAACCTGGTCAGTTGACGCAAAACATGGTTGAAGTTATGGGTGCGACAAGAAGTTTGTAAAGGGAACTATATCGGCAGCAGTGATGACTGATCCTATCTATGACATAATACTGGGAAGTAAATATGTTTATTTAGGGGAACCATCCACTCCCATGATAGTAGGCATTGCACTGACCCATATCCCAACTCTAACACCTGGCTGTAACCAACTTCCTAGTGCTAGGAAGACTCCCCAGAGAGGAAAATTTTCTTCCTCTAAACGTTCGCTAGCGGTAGGGACAAAGTGTTACTCTTAAGATCTAGTGGGACTAATAAGGAGACTGAGTGGCAAGAACCATTCCCCATAATGGAGAAAGTGTCCAACACCAAATATAAAATCTTCATGAAAGGTAAGATGAAAATCTACCACATTAAATTGCTCCGCAAATATTATGACAGAGCAAAAGAACGACCAGTACATCTGGTAGCTCTAAATGTTGTTCAGAAAGTAGGGAGGAGGGAAGAACCTCTTAGCTTTCCATACCCACCTCTGACTGGATCCTCACTAAACTTATCTGGAGAAACGCCAGGTCATACCAAAGTACCAAGCCAGCCCCGGGGTCGAAAGAAGTCTAATAGATCCTTCTCTAGAGGGGAACAATTGGTTCAGATATAAACTATGGTGAGACTGCATAGTCGATCTAGGCTCATCCACCCTAAAATTTCGCTGAGCCGTACTTTTCTCTAGGGGTGGCATATGTGACGGGATGAGTCTAGATCACTATGCAAACACCACCACTACTACGTTAGTGGAATTCCTAATTTACATTCTGGATTTAGTAGGCAGCTAAATTACTAATAATGACGTCATATTAGCGACGCAGACATTTGCTGCACTAAAACTACACACTGTACTATTGGGGACAGCATATATTTTCACGTCATCAAATGATGTCACAAGGGAAATCCCCTGTTTTACTACCCTTATCATTAATACCAAGTATATGGCCGTCACTCCCTAGCAACAGGAAAACAGCGATATGCTAATAGTACGGCTGCACCGGAAATTGTGACTAACCACTTCCGTCCGGTTCACAATGACTATAGCTGAGGTGCTAGGCAGACCTTACATTAAATGAGCTGCCATATCCAGTGGCATCCTTGGTAGATTATACCAAAACCTATCTTAAGTGCTGCAATAAGACTGGGGGTGAGTGTAGTAACATAATAATTACGATTATAGTAAGAAGTGTGTACACATTTATATTCTGATATTGGGAAA
The DNA here is from genome assembly GCA_014155875.1 of Cepaea nemoralis. Taxonomy (NCBI): domain Eukaryota; kingdom Metazoa; phylum Mollusca; class Gastropoda; order Stylommatophora; family Helicidae; genus Cepaea; species Cepaea nemoralis. Next base: position 122,753 of record JACEFZ010009288.1, on the reverse strand, counting down.
ACCCAAAACTGTCCCGACCATGTATATTTATGAAACGTGGTATTTGAAAGGGGAGACATTGAGAGAAAACATGTGAGGCCTAGATATATTTATAGATAAAAATATATATATATAGATATAATGTATGAACCTTACTGATTACTTTCATATGCATTTTGTGAATGTATTTACATGTATATTTTGTTGAAAATATGATAACATGATTTTGCCATGTGGGCAGAAGTAGAAGAGACATGTGGAACATGATTCTCACATGCCAGCAATATTACTAGGATATATATTCAAACATAAATTTGCTTACCCCTGATTCACCGCCATGCCGAACTACATGACACTGACGGTCATAAGTTCAAAGCAAATACCATGTGGTGAGGAATCAGAATTTGGGGAGTAAATAACTCAACAAGGGATAACTGAGACATCCTAAAGCCCAATGCCTGGAATATCTCAGCCCCCTTGCTTGCCTGCTGGCCTTCTTCTTATCTTTTAGCTCGTATATTCTGTGGGGTATACCTCACGACTTCATGGCGACACTTGATTGCTTTATGCCTAATGACTGATGTGGGATTAGGTTGAATTATTGTTGGCCCTTCCTTAGCTATCTAGGGAAACATCCTGGCTGCCCAGGACTTCCTCACCATGGTGTTAAGGAATACACCAGTCATTATTGCATATGAGTCACTTCAAGTTTTACAACCATGTACATTTTATAATGTTTTTTTCAAACAAAGATTTGTCTACATGTTCTATTCCAATGGACCATGTGGTCTTAGAATGTGTCCACTTCTGGACCCTTTTTTCACCTTGTATCATCATGTCATACAAGGTATAGCCAAGCTGATAAGAACTATTGGCCTTTGCTTTTGATACAGAATCGCAGAGAGGAATTGTTTTATTCCTGTTCTGCATCTGACACATACACAACAGACACACAACACCAACACTCAGACACATTGTTATTGTCAAGACACTAAGGAGTCTGCAACTGTTTGTTTGATTTAAGGAGCCTCGCTGCTGATACTGCTGACACCTAACCGGTCCGGTTACCGAAACTTTGAGCCACCAACTAGTGGAGACGGAACCTGGAACCCGGAGGAGCATCGTACACCTGTCGAATGCCAGGGTCGACTCCAAGACATAATACAACCGAAAGCCAGCACGTTTCCTAAACGAGATCAGACTATCTCAGGTGACTCTGTGTCTACATGTGTTCTGAGTGCGTCACTGTCTGGATGGTGTGAATGATGATATGCGATCTGTCTAAGCATCAGAAAACTATTTTATTTTTGTACCTGTAACATAAATGTAACTATCATAGTTCACCAGTTGAACCACAATTTTCATTTTCTCTTTTATTATTAAAGAGTATTATTGTTTTATAATTTCACCAACGTACTCCACTCGTGATCATTTTGAACGCAAGGTGTGCGCGTGAGTGCGTGAAAGTATTTAAAACAGGGGGCTCCATCAATTGGCGAAGGATCACCGACAGTTAAACTAGGCATTCGTGTTAGGGCTTCCTACATACACGAGTGTTCTTCACAATCTGCCTTTGTCTACCAAGTGAATCCCAGTCACTTCTATCGGGACCATCCCTTTAGACATTCTTGTAACGAGCCATAATTTCTAGAGACTGTCGGCAAACTCTTGGATAGGGATTTCTGTCTATTTCAATAGAAACACCCTAACGGTCGGTGACAGCCAGTAGAAAGTGTTATTGAGCACAAAACATTAGGCCTAATCATTGATAGAAACCTAACCTTTAATTCCCACGTTCAAGCGCTCATTAAACAAACAGCTAAAAAAAGTCTACCAACTCGCCAAAATTAAAAACTTCCTTGATGAGGACACAAGGAAAATAATCTATACTTCTCATATACAGACACATTCTGACTACTGCCTACAATCTGGGACGGTTGTTCTAATTAAAACACCAAGCGACTTTACTCACTCCAGAAACGGGCCATGAGTCTAATTTATAGCAAACATTTATCTGACAATCCTAGCCTGCATAAACGCCTTCAGTTACTACCACTCCGCAAACGCCTGCTTTTCAATAAGGCTAAACTAATTCACAAAATCCTACATCGGAATGCCCCAAATTACATTTGGCCATTGTTTAAATATAATGCTAGACACAGTAAACGTTTAAATATATTACACATTCCGAAGCCTAGGATTGACTTATACAAAACAAGCTTAACGTACTCTGCAGCTCAGCTGTGGAACAATCTTCCACAAGAAATCAAAGACATCACCAATCCCTATTAATATAATCGCAAATTATTCGAACACTATCTCAGTACGGAATACCTTCCCCCTTAATGATAGAAATAATAATAATACTAATAATAACAAAGCCCTAGTATAACAGCCAGTCCCCTTTTTGTAGACCATTATATTCCACATAGCTAATAACAAGTGTCACACCATTATCTAATATTACTGAGTCGTGTAGTTTTGATGTTCGCATTTTGCCATGCCTTTATAATGCATATCTTTTATATTGCTGTTGTTCTCTGTTAGCCTTGAATGATGTGTGAATGAAATAATGTATGAAAGAGAGTGATAGAAGGGCAGAATGTTAGACGGGTTCGTTCGTTCGTTCGTTTGTTCGTTTGTTCGTTCTCTCTCTCTCTCTCTCTCTCTCTCTCTCTCTCTCTCTCTCTCTCTCTCTCTCTCTCTCTCTCTCTCTCTCTCTCTCTCTCTCTGCTGTAAAAGTTGGAGTTTATCATTCGTGTGTGTTATGTAGCGTGCATGGCATGGCAAACATTTCTTAAATTAGGCATCCTGAGGTAATTAAACAAATAAATAATACAGTTTCCAGATTTGCGCGCGAGGCCCCTCACAAAAGCACGCGCACCCCGCACGCACACGCGCTCCCACACACACACCACACACACACACACACACACACACACACACACACACACACACAACACACACACACACACACACACACACACACACACACACACACATATATATATATATATATATATATATATATATATATATATATATATATTTTTTTTTTTTCGCATATCCTTTTCAGGACATCGCTGTCAACACTAGCATTTTACCACTGACGTTGATTTCTTGGCAAGATTATGCTAAGTAGTTTGCCATTTCTTTCTAAGCGGCCCGCCTCACTTATCCAGTAAGTTACCATCGCGGCGAGAACCGCTTCCAATTCTCGCGCGCTGCGTTACCCTATGTGGATAAACGGGATTACGGAGAAAGTCGTTTAACACCTAGGCCAGGGAGACCGGCTTATACATATATTGGTCAGTGTATTGTGTATATAACATATTTACTCCTTGCTATGCTCCTAGAATACCGAGACGAGTGCAAGGGAATGCATCAGATCACATGGTCCACCTGCAGAGACTATTTGGAGGTGAATCGAAGTTTGTGCGGTGGAAATGTGAAGGTAAAACTGGTGGTGGAAGCGTTTACACTGCTGTTGATAATGATAATGATGATGCTGATAATGATGATGCTGATAATGATGATGCTGATAATGATGATGAGGAGTGGCTGGCCGAGTGGCTAGAAAGCGGGTTTCTCATTCGGGAGACCCGGGTTCGAATCCTTGGTAAGGTGTGGATATTTTTTTTTGTCGGGGGCAAACAGAAAATCCAACCTGCAACAGTTCGCGGCGACTGCAATAGCCAGGCGGCCTTAATTCCTCAGGCTCAATACCCCCCCTCCCCCTCCCCCCCCCCCCCCCCCGCCATAATCCACCAGGTACTATATAGGCAGTAAATGACAGTTTTATGACAGACAGATAATGCTGATAAAGATGATGATGATAATAATGGTGTGGTAAAGATTATGTTTATAATGGTGATGTTGATAATGATGATTTTGATAATGGTGGTGCTGGTAAGATGATGCTGATAATGATGGTAAACAATGGATGAAGCAACAATAATATAACCTACTCACACATCAAGCATTAGACATAAAGTAATCGATTATCGCCAAGGTGTCGTGAACTGTACCCAAAATAATATAGGAGCTAGTACGTAAGAATAGGGTAATCAGGTAAGGTAGCTCAGGCATTCGAGAAGTCTCGCTTTAGGATGTCTCAGTTATTCCCTTCGAATTCTTTACTTCCCAAAACCTGTGCTTGCTGTTGGTTTGTCGGACTGCTGTCTGTTCCACTTTTAACATGGGACAGTGAGGAGCATTTTGTGTGATATTCCCTGGCACAGGAACGGAACTTCATGGGGTCACCCTTTGCCGTGAAGTTGGAACAGCGACTAACGACTAAGCTGTTTTATAGTTACTTTGTTATGTATCTATCAACACAAAACGGAGCACAATGACAATTTTACATTAAACCCTTTGAAATGCATAACTCCATTATTGCAATTTTAATCCACAGGTTGTATACACGCAAGTTTTTCCTGCCAAAGAATTTTCTCTGACGCCGCCTCTGCTGCACGAATTACGTCACATCAACAAATCAATAGTCGTGTTAGGGCTGGGCATACACAATAATTTTGATCTGAAAACGGTTGCTCGGGAATTTCTGTTTCCATTCATAAGTCTACACCAGGCACTTACAACAAACACCGCAATCAACGCGAGCATAGAAAATATTCTACCCACTTTAGGACATTTCAGTGCTGGTCCTTCAGGTTCGAATATTAATACAAATGTTAATAATGCACTTTACAGGACTATATTGTCACATTATGAGAATTACAGACTGAACGATATCTTGGAGAGCTTTGGACGTCAAATGAACCAGCTGAATTCTTACATATCTTCTCTTAAAGCGATTTCATCTAAACAAGTCTTTAATGCTAATTCCGCGTTGGATATCCACGGAAATCAGCAAAATGTGCAATCAAATACTTCCAAGACAACAGTGAATAATGTTAGTAATTCACAAGTGAGAAACAACTACACGAATGTCGGACAGATGCCAAATCGACCTGACACAATCGATTTAGATTTCCGGAAGTTTCATAATATAGAAGCAGACAAGTCGGTTATATCGAATATATCTAGAATTAGAAGAAACGCTGGTACTGGTATTGACGTACCGCCTGTTAATTCCCAAACAAAGCCACAACCTATTGTAGAAATCAGTTCGTGGCCTCGACTTCTTTGGATAGGGACTCATGCTCCAGGTTTACTGAAATCTTTCAAGTTTAAGGAACAGACAGCGGCAAGCGTGTGGAATTTCAACAAGAATGTATACGAAATATTGAATCACTTCAATGTGCCTTATCTGGATACCTTTGATTTCACTAACGGGACAGTTAGCTTTGATGGGACACATTACGGCTGGGGAATCAATATGTTGAAGGCTAATATGTTATTAACATACATTCAACGTGAACTAGCAGTTGGCCCTGGTTGGAGATGATGATAGTCCTGCTTAGGTTTTAGGAGTGGTGTGATTAAATGAAATGTGATAGTTCTTTTGCAATATTGTTGCAAAATATTGATATTTATGTTTGGGGGTGCAAGAGAAACTATATAGATATACAATTATGCAGAGATGTTTAACTAGTTTTTTTGGAGTCAACTGTCATTTTTCTGCTTATATAGTATCTTGCAGTGTATGGCGGGTGGGGGTGAGATGTTGGGGGGGGGGGGGGGTGTAATTGAGCCTGAGGAATTAAGACCGCCTGGCTAATGCAGTCGCCGCGAACTGTGCAGGTTATGGTTTTCTTTTTGCCCCAGACCAAAAAAAAAAAATCAACACTTACCGAAGATTCGAACCTGGGTCTCCCGAAGAGGAATCCGGCAATCTAGCTACTCGGTCAGCCACTCCTCATATTCTTGGAGTTAGTTTCCATATTCTTCCCATTCGTTGTATTTTATGCGGGTGTATTGCTGTAAAAAAGAAAATCTGGGCTTTTGAATTTGAATGTTAAAGAAACGTTCTTTGAATATCGTAAACGAAGAAGAAGAAAAGTACTATCATTCCACAAGATCTGAACATCGAAGAAAACTGGCTGGAAACTAGCGCCGTGTCTTGGAAACTGGAGCACTTTGGCCATTTTAAACGTCATAGTGGTTTGGCGAGAACAGAGATTGAGCGCGTGATTCCCGACAGAAAACGCAGACAGAGGTCGACCAGCACGAATAAGGTAGCCAATGAGTAGCCTATTGCGGTTATTTGGGCACGAACATGCATAAGGAAGAGGAACTATCAAAGAAGTTGAGAATCTTCTTAGGCAGGCCGTGGCAAGGGCAATGTTCTGCCAAGGACATGCAACATGATGATGATGATGATGATGATGATGATGATGATGATGATGATGATGATGATGATGATGATGATGTCTGCTGTAATCGATGAAATGTCAAACAACTGCAGACTGACCAAGAGAAATGCAAAATGATATGCAGTCAAGAAAAGTGAAAGTACGAGGGAGCTTCAAATGAAAACCTTAAATGGTGTTTGTTTGTTTGTTTGGGTAAATATATTCTGAAACAGTAAAAAAAAATTTTTTTTTAAAAATTTATAATTGTTTGATATTGTCACCACTGTGTTCAATGCAAGTCCTCCAGCGCCGATAAAGTGCTTGAGTTCCTGTATAAATTTTTAAAAAAATAAAAAATTCAGGGGTCACTACTCGGTGTTACCGACCCGGTCGTGAACAGTCTGTCACAGAAGTCACGAAGTTTTGAAACTTCCTACTTCATCCATACACTTGCTGGACTGACAGGCTTGCATCACCGTATTGGACGCCTGCAGCTTTCACCATGTCCTCCTCATAATATTCATCTTTTCGATTAATTCTCTCTTCCGGATGGTTTAGGCCTTATTTTTTAAATATTTGTTTTTTTGCCCTGTGGGTTTAAACGAAAGGTATGTCTAGTTTTACTATAAACAGGGTGTCCCAGTGTGTCCTGTCGTGTGCCAGCGTCTTCTCCCCCCCTCCCCCACATCTTAAGTCACTGGGATTTGTTTAGTGTCTGCGTGGGCTCCATAATGGTCATTATTACTACCATTTAGTTCATACCATGTACATCATACCATTTTAACCCTTAATGAGCACAAATTAATGGTATGTTTGTTTCTTCTGAGTAGTAAGCAAAGCTTATTGACTATAAGTTAAAAGATTAGGACTTATAATTATAAATAATAATTTCGCCGCAATATTACAATCATCATCATCATCATCATCATCATCATCATCATCATCATCATCATCATCTTCATCATCATCATCATCATCATCATAACCATCTTCCACTTCTGAAGTCAAGCGTCGTGGGGAGGAATAATTTACGTTCCAGCGCCCGGTGGGCGGCACTGGATAGTGTCATTCCGTGTGAGTGTACAATGTCTCTGATGTCGTCAATCCATTTTCTTCTTGGACATCCTCTTGGTCTCGTCGCAGATGATCTTTGATGTAAGGCCAGTGATGGTAGTTGCTGATGTTGCATTCTAATGACATGGCCAAACCACTTGATCTTCTGTCTCTCAATAAATGTGGCACAAGGTGTTGATCCCACAGTCTGTCTGATAGTAGCATTTCTTACTCGGTCTCGGATTGTTAAGTTGGCAGCTCTCCTCAGGCATCTCATCTCGCAGGTGTTGATTTTACGAAGGTGTAATTTGGATAAAGTCCAGGTTTGAGATTGGTAGCATAGGGTTGGTATGAATATGCTGTTTATTATCTGTCGTTTTGCGGGCATAGGTATGTTTGGATGATTCAGTAAGGGTGATAGTTGATATGTAAGTGCACTAGCTTTTTGACATCTGATTTCAATTTCTCTGTCTTATCTGCCATCTTCTGTGATCATACTTCCAAGATATTTGAATTCTTTCACTTGTTTCAGAGTTGTGTTATTTCAATCTTACAATGGCAACCGTTAATTCAAAACAATGTTTTCCCGTAGTGAATTTGAATAACAAAGATACAAACAACAGAGTGTACGATTTATTGCCTGGCATATTTCGCTGCATTTCGTCAGGTACATACTGCAGAATTAACACAAGATATGGTGAAATAACTAGATAACTCCTTCAAGATGAAATATACACATATTCGCACAGTAATGTCGATTGTCTGCCACGGTAATTTTAAACTGACTAACATGTCTTTCTGCTTGCACAAAGCCGGCTTATGTAGGTATACATTTCATTATATGATTTGTGTACTGTTTCCTCAAGTACTTGAACTTCAGCCCCCCTCAGATTGTATAATTTCGCAGGGATTTTATTTTTTGTTTTGCGCTCGTTCGCTTTGAACTCAAGCGTAGTCCATACATACTATATCTAGTAACATTGGACTGAATTTTGCGTGTGGATCAGCTTTTCCTATATTTCGTAGTGTTGTGTTTGTCCGTTGCTAACTTGCTTACAGATTCATACTAAGGTATGCAACCTAGTATATTAAGTAAACAATGAAAGGACGAGTATTATCCCCCTTTTCACAAAGTGTAATTACAGGTGCAAGAAACTGACCTAAAATAAGTTCAATGATGTAGTATGGGGGTAGAGCAGTGGTTCTGAACCTTTTTTTTTTGTCCCATGCAACCCCTTCACCATATGTTCAGAATGATATTCCCCCCCCCCTTTCGTAATTCCTCCCTATAAATCTCCCCACTCGCCCCTACACAGTATACGTAAAAATTTAAGCTAAATTTAATAACACATACTAGAACAAGTCTAGACGTCAACATAAAACGTGATTTGCGAGACTACTTACGTTATAAAACGAATTTCAGAAGGGCGAGAAGTATCGAACCGTAAAGTTCTGAGAGAAAAATAATATCAAGTAATCGGTTCTTGTATTAACGCGATCCTGAAATAATATTAATTCTCTCTTCCCCACCCCTACCCCCGTTTAAGAACCACTGAGGTACAGGGATTAGTGACCGGCAATGGCGTGGTGCAATCCCAGCAGACAAGTTTTGTATTAATTCCTAAACAATATAAAATGACATATAGTAGTGCAGCTTTACATAACAGAGTTAAGACACATACAGAACGTTGCGGCGATTAGCCTTCATCAGCAAACAAACACAATCACAAACACAACATACAGTCAAGGAGAACTCCTGTGACTACATTAGAAGGTGATGACAGGACGAGAAGAACAAAAGCGTGGAAAAATGGAAGCAGTGAAGAGAAAATGAGAATTGAAAAAAATGTTAATTGAAAAGAATGTTAGTTGAAGAAAATGTTTAATTGAAAAAATGTTAATAGAGAAAAAAAAACTGCATACTCACCTCACCGTTCGGATCTGTAAGTAACTAAGAAACTCTCGGGTGTGTTGTTATAATCGGTACTGGGTGTTACGGTTCCGTGAGCACATAGAAAGAAGGGGGCGGGGTAGGGGGCGTGTAAAATTGAAGGTGCTACTAACCAAAACCCCATTATGTTATTATAGGGGCGAGTCTTAAGGTGTGGGTGTACTAATATGCGTGAACACGCGTACATACATGGACACACCTCAACAGACAAAATGCTAGTATATGTGGACATGTGCAAAGTATATGCAAGAAGAGGAGAGAGAGAGAGAGAGAGAGAGAGAGAGAGAGAGAGAGAGAGAGAGAGCGAGAGAGGGGGAGAGCGAGAGAGAGACAGAGACAGAGAGAGACAGAGAGAGAGGAAAGGTGCCTGTGACATCCCACATGAGGCATGCGGAACGCTGCGGTCTACACGTACGGCGTTTCACTTTCACAGCTTTACCGCAGTTCCACCAAATCTTATTCATATTAATTCCTAGCATGTTAGTGAGCTCGTCAAGCGGTGAATACAAGTCGTTCGATTGATACCAACATCGTGGGGGGACGCTGCAACTCTCGTGCACTCACACAGATACACAATGTTTAGTCCTCATTAGGCTTCACAAGCATTGAACTATGGCAAAGTTCTTTTTGATAAATAAGCTAAAGCAGTGGTTCTCAACAGGTGGGGATCCTCCCGGGGGGGGGGGGGGGGGGGGATAATGTTAGGGTGTCCAGGGGGAGGGGGGAGATCGCGTTAATAGAAGAACCGATTACTTGATATTGTTTTTTCCTTCATACTTCACGTTTCTGTACGCCTCACCCATCTAAAATTCACTTTATAACGTAAATAACTCGCAAATCACGTTTTATGTAGACGTCTAGACTTGTTTTAGTATGTGCTATTAAATTTAGCTTCCATTATTACGTATACTGTGTAGGTGAAGAGTCTGCCCAGGATGCCCCTTGTGAATGCGAAGATGGTCACCGTGGCAAATCAATCATTGGCTGTGTATACACTATACACAGATCAAAGCAGGCCCTTGCATTAAATGCCAATAAAAAAGATAATAAAGCTGGTAAAGACAATAAAGACCAAAGAAACTGTGTGAGGTGAAACGAAAGTGATAAATACAGAAAAGTAGAGAAGAGATCTATTTTTTTTTCTTAGAAGAAAAAAAGTAAAAAGCATACTTACACACATACACAGAGAGAGAGAAAAAAAAAGGGGGGGGGGAACAGAGAGGAAGAGAAAGGAGAAAGGAAAAGAAAGAGAGAGGGTGTAATGGGAGGAATGGATGGAGAGAGAGAGAAAGAGGGAAAAAGAAGGAGAGAGGGGAAGAGAGGTAGAGAGGGGGAGAAAGGAAAAGTAGAGAGGAAAAGAGAGTTGCCATTAAAGAACACTGGACCTATCACACACAATAATAATACGCATAATGTAATCACAAAATGATGCTTAACAACAGACTGTAAGAGAGGGTAATAGAAGGGGGAAGGAAGAGATGGAGAAGGCAAGAGATAAAGGTATCAAAAAAAAAAATACTGGAGTTAATATCCCACAATAAAAATGCGCATAATGTAATCACAAAATGATGCTTAACAAGAGACTGTGGCCACAACAGACATGGTAATTAATATGGTAACATGAAGATGTACTTAACTCATTTTGCACAAAGCAACTCATTCTACGTGTACTGGTGACCCCACACATGATATCATTTTCTGAACCCATTATGCCCCAAATAGTTCTGCCATTATCACGATGTGCCCTAATAAATGACGCTGGCGCTCATGTCTCGCCATAGATCTCGGTTCTTGGTGTTCTGAGGGAGTTCTACCTCTGACATTCCACCATACCACCGTCTCATACCATCCAACATAATTTCCCTACGACTACACCGCCGCCTCAATCGCTGATTTTTCCAATCGTCATGATGCTTTTCAGTGCCTCACATCTCGTTATATAACCTATGAACAGTGTATATCTCTTTCTTATAGTTATGTTTAATCTACGTTCATTAGCTTAGTCCACACAGTCGTTGTTAATTACTCTGGCCGTCCAAGGTATCTGCAACATTCATCCAGAAATCACGTAACATGCAGCCTCCAAACTCTTCATAATTTGAATAACGAAGACACAAACAGTCGATTGCACGATGTATGGCCTGGTATATTTCGCTGCATTTCGTTAGGTACATACTGCAGAAATCACACAACATAAACTAAAGCAATATGATAAATCCTCCAAGCTGAACTATATAACATAGATATTCACACGGTAATTTGTATTGTCTACCACGGTAATTTTAAACTGACTAGCATGTCATTTCGTTGTCACAAAGTTGGATTTTGTAAATGAATAGAATGGCCCCAGCCAGCTTTTAATATGCGACCATCTTGTTTGTTAATGAACACACGAAACGCTTTGTCCCTATCAATCATGGGATCGGTTTCCAAAATGTACCATCCAATCAATAACACAGGAGATTTGCGGTGTGTAGGCTCTTCCTAAGTTTTTCGTTCACAATTCAATTGGAGTTACTATATTCCTGTCTCTGTCCCATACCAACTATGATGACTTCTTCATACTAAAAAGTGTATTACTTTAAGGTGACAGAACTTGAGATATAAAAAGTTGAAATAATAACAAAAAAACTCATTTTTACCAAGGATATTATGGTAAGTAAAGTAAGTAAAGGACCAAATGTACACGCCTTAAGGTGTTCTGAGGATATGGTGCTATCTCCGCGCCATCTTTTCACAGATCAATCACCACTGGCGGGTTGATGCGGTCAATCCATCCATTATGTGTCATGCCGGTATGCGTGGGCGGTCATGTTTTGCCATCTCACTCAATCACCAGAGTCGTGGATCCGCTCCGTGTTTCTATCTAGACTATGCCAAGGTATTTACTTCTCGGTCTTCCCCTTGGTCTCTTCCCTTTGATCTTGTCAGTTGTCAGAGTTGTCACCATGTTCTCCGTGGTCAGTATCACGCCTTTACTTCTAAAGACATTTCCTTGTACCCATTTTAGGTTGGATGACCAGGTCGTGTTTATAACTTCGCCTCGCTGCGAAATCGAATCCAGGACCTCTGGACCAGAAGGCTAGAGTACAGGCCACTTCGCCACTGAGATTCCCTATTTCGTGGTGTGCTGATGTTGTTTCTCTCGACACTACCTAACATTCTCAGACGGTGACGACAAACAAGTGATGTGTGCTCGTTAAAATAAATGGCCAGTTTGGAATTTTAAACAATTGACAGCTAGAGAATTGCCCTGTAACAATTTCCAAAGTAAAAAATCTACCAAAAATAAAATATTCATTATGTATATTAAAAGACGGAAGGCAAACACACTGAATTCTTAGTTAAATTCGATCTGTGTAAAAGCGCTAGACAAGTAACAATCTTCAGACTTCATACAGAACATAATATGCTGAAATACCACATGTTCAAGAGAAAATTACTTTGCTCAACACTCGCTTCATTTGAGGGCAAACTCTCTGTAGATGTCAACAATATGAGACTTAATTATGGTTTCTTTAAAAATACCCAGGCTTGCATCTAAAGGTGTAAGAAGATGCATCTATATGAAGTTGGACGAATAATGACTTGCGCGATGAATTGGATTAAAGTGAGGAAGAATTGCGCAATTCGTCGACCTCACTCTCTCGTCTGAGTCCATCTGAGTCCAGTGGCAAGAAAAGTCAAGACGACTGGAGACGACTACAGGTGCAGTGGATGACCAGGGAGCTTTACGTGCCTTGCCAAGCTCAATTACGCTCCCCAACGCTTTGCAGGTAAACGCTGCCTTGCCCGTTGAATTATCAATGATTTCTTCCGCGCAGTCTGCCGAATCCTCTCTTCACATCCTGGGTAGGCATACCCTAGTTTACCGATTGGTTTGACGCCGAATCGGTTACCCACGCCTGATTTAGCCAGCCTGTCACAGCTGTTGACCGGGGGGGGGGGGGGGGGGGGGGGCACTATCGCATGCTGGCAGCTACTAAGGGCCACAGGCGTCAGCTGGATGTCAGGCTTGGACCAGTGGGGAATGGGCCCTGAAAAGGGCATGCCAGTCATCCTACCAAAGGTTCTAACAATGCCTGACACCCATACCCCCCCCCCCCCCTTTCCCCAAAAGTCTACAAATCAGTCGTATTATCCACACTATTATATGCTTGTGAAACCTGGACTGTTTACCAGCGACACGCTAGGAAATTAATCCACTTCCACACAGACTGCCTTAGGAAGCTATTGAAGATTAAATGGCAAGACATCCCAGACACTGAAGCCCTAGAAAGAGCGCCCATGCCTAGTATCCACACTCTACTAATGAAGAATCAGATTCGCTGGGATGGTCACTTGACTCACATGCCAGATCACGGGCTCCATAAACGAATTTTTCACGGCAAGCTGCGTTGTAGTAAACGCTCACAAGGCGGCCAGAGGAAACGCTTTAAAGACACTCTGAAGATCTCACTAAAAGCTTTTGGAATTCATCATGCCACTTTGGCTGCCAAAGACCGAAATTCGTGGCCTACATCATTACGCAAGGGTTCAGTTAATTGTGAAGCAAACAGGACTGCAAGAGCTGTGAAGAAAAGGACTGGACAGAAAAACCACTGCAGGAGATCCTCCTCCTGGAACGTCAAGCATTCTTTGTCCATATCGTCAAAGAACATTTCGAGCCAAAATAGGCCTTATCAGCATCTTAGAACTCACGGCTCCGTACTTTCAACCCCACTGGATGAAATTAATGGTCATCATCATTCTAGATAGACAAACAACACGAAGATGAATAAATAAAACCTAAACAAGCAGCTTGATGCAGACAGAATAAAGGAACATGTTTTAAGGGCTAACCGTAAGAAAGAAGAGGACGAAGGGCGAGGAGGATGTGGAGGAGAATGAAAGAAAAGGAAGGAGGAGGACTAGGAAGATGGCAATTACACTGATAATGTAGATAAAGATGATGATGGGAAAGAAGAAGAAGAAGAAGAAGAAGAAGAAGAAGAAGAAGAAGAAGAAGAAGAAGAAGAAGAAGAATAAGAAGAAGAAAAGGAGGAGGAGGAGGAGGAGGATGAAAGAAGGAGAAGAAGCACAATATTAATTTTAATTTAGCAGCCTCGGAGTCGAGCGAAAGGATATCTAGCTAATGACATGAAGGTCTTGGGTTCGTCTTCCACTAGCCTGAGTTTTATAGCTAGTTTGATGCTAGAAAAATGCTAACCGTATTAACATTTTGCTTTGTAAAATCGCGACGTAGCACAACACATTTTGGACACGTAAACTGACAGATGGTTTATTTAGTGAACCCCCTGGACGACTTCATATTTTAACTCTTAATACCGGTGTAACGACAAACTACCTTCTGCAAAACTTGCCAAGAAACACTAACTACCATGAAATATTTTGGTCACTTGAAACGTCATGAAAGTTTGGAGAGAACAACAATGGAACGGTATATGCCCAGGAAGAGAGGAAGAGGAAGGCCAAAGAGAATATGGGTGCAGGATGAAAAAAAATGTGGCAGATGATTTCCAGATGGGTGTATCGGATGCGGGACATCTTGCTTATGACCGAGAAGTTTTACTGAAGGTTATGGAAGCGAGGTTCTGCAGAGGACATGCTACTGAATAGATGACTGAATGAATTAACGAATCCCGGTGCAATAGCGCTCTTGCAGTCTTGAGTCCTGAAACGGGCTTACAACTATCGTAGAGAAATATCTATCATATAAGGGGCGTTCATTTGAAATCCGTTCGTGCCGCATCGCGCGTAATTGCGTATGTTGAACATGAACATGTCATAGTCATGTGATAAGTGCTGACCAATGAATAAAAGAGCGCGTGCTTATCGTCCCATGATGCATAGGTTCGGTTTCTGACCGTTGAGAAAATGGGCCGGGTTGATCCAAAATCACGTCCAAAGAAGCTCAAAGAGCGGTGATTCAGTTTCTTTCATTTGAAGGATGTTGACCAGTGGACATTCATCGAAGAATGCAGGCAGCGCACGATAACAAATGTGTGTCGAAGACAACAGTGAACAGACTGGGCACGTAATGTTTCGGAAAGGACGTCAGTTCACGACATATCTTCGACGGCCGGGTCAATCGCATATTGTTGCAACAGAAAAAACCACGCCAAAATTGATGCAGCAGTACAGATGAACCGTTGTCGAAGCATACGTTCGCTAGCGAAAGAATTTGATGTGTCAATTGGGACAATTCAAAAGGTCGTTAGTAAGAAACTGCAATATCGGAAGGTGTGTTCACAGTGGGCACCACGGATGTTGACCGACCACCAAAAGAGGAACGCATGGGATGGTGTTTGAACCACTTGCTGCGTTACAGAGTGGAGGGTGATGCATTTCTCTTCCGCATAGTGGCAGGCGATGAATCATGGTATCACCACTTTGAGCCGAGTAGCAAAAGGAGAGCATGCAATGGAAGCATGCTGGATCACCAAAAGCCAAAAAATTCAAGTTACAGGTTTCCGCTGGTAAGGTTATGCTGAGTGCATTTTTTGACCATGAAGGAACTATTGTTTGCCGACTTTAAAGAACCTGGTGTCTACATCAACTCTACACACTACTTGCAAACACTAGACAAGCTGCAAAAAGCCATCAAGAATAAACGACCCGGCATGCTTTCTCGCGGTGTGATTTTGTTGCACGATAATGCTCGTCCTCATGTCACAAAGATTGTGCAGGAAGCATTAGCAAGGAAGAAGTTGGAAATTCTGCAACATCCAGCCTATAGTCCTGATTTGTCACCATGTGATTTTAATTTGTTCGGACCTCTAAAAAAAAGCTCTCAAGGGGCAACGATTTCACACATATGCAGATGTAATGAACGCAGTAAACACTTGGTTCAGTGAGCAACCACAATCCTTTTTTGAGGACGGAATTCGCCGCCTACCTAAGCAATGGGATGCTTGCCTGAATGCCTACTGCGACTTCTTCTGACCAACCCATGGTGCATAATTCATTCAAAATGAATGCTTTGTTTAATTCTACCACACCTGTTAATGTTTCTTTCATGTTTTTGTAATAAAGCCATTGGAACGGGTTTCAAATGAACGTCCCTAATAGACAGTTGCATATCTTTTACAGGACATCGCAGTAAACCCCAGCATTATTGTGGCTATTTGTGATTTCTTGACAAGCTTACCTTCAGTAGTTTGGAATTGCTTTCTGAACGACCGGCAATCATACCATTGTATGAAAATCAAAGCTACGCGGTCTGCTGACAAATCGCCCGCGGCTGTGTTTTGAACACGGTATGCAGGATTACGAATTGTGCTCGTTACCTCTATGGTAGAGAGATTGGTGACTTTTTTATGACACATCATCATAGTGCCGTCTCCACGGGGATTTTTGCAGAGCACGCTTTCTCTCAAAGACCAATACTGGGTGTTCACATCAATGGAGAGGCATATAAATAAGTAACCTGGTAGGTTCAGCACAATACATGCGGACTTGTCGTGATTAGGTCTAAGTTGGTCATGCTTCATCCACGAGTTTTAGGCGTGTCTTCATCAACACAATCCAACACAATCCAATACAATTCAATACAATCCAAGCCTACACAATCCAATAAAATCAAACACAATGCCTAGAGGGACGTAAGTAAAAAGTAAGTTAATGTACAGATTCATCGCCAAAGGATAATATATCGCCCATTGTGACATTCCATTTGGACAGATGGACACTTTTTGAGTATATATACTTGGGTCAAGTTATTTGTTTTGTTTCGTGGTATATTCCAGAATTTCAGTGCTCAGTGAACGGAAATATACATATTAATTTGATTGTGTACCATGTTTGGTGCAAACCTACCTTTTGTTTGGCACTGAATCATTCATCCATTGGCACCTTGCCGTCTTGACAGACGATAGTTTGTGCTTCAGAAAGGCATAATAACTTTTACCCATGGCGGTAGCGAATGTGACTGATAAAGCCAACTCGCGCTGTAAATGTTCCTCCACACTCGGTGCATGTGAAAACGTGGTCATTTCCACCGTCATGCGCCATCTTACGTCTGCAATAATTTTCTCCTTTGTCTTTATTCCATTTCTGATGTTTGCCCTCCATGCAACACGTTCAGCGGCGACTTGCTCCCAATGTGCATTATCAATGCCTGTATCAATCATGTCCCGCTTACACACATCTTTGTAACAGTGTATCCCATTTGTGAATTTTTTAAACAGAGAAACCACAAATATTATGTTGCACGATTGATTGCCTGGCATATGCAGCATCTCGTCAGGTTCATACAGCAGAGGTATATACCATATGAAGTGTGTAAATTAATCATATTTAATTAAGCTGAAACAATTAACAAACATGGTCACGTGTATTGTTCGAATGTAGAACATCAGTTATAACATAGTCACAGGTAATTCAGGTATTGTTCTATTGTAGAACATATATTATCTCCACGGTCATTTTAAATTTAGAACGAAATCTTTCCGTTTCCACAAAACCGGCTGGAACAGCCTGATTGTTAAGTTCAGTACGTAAATAAGTAAATAAGTAAGTAAGTAATTAAATAAATAAGTAAGCAAGTAAGTAAATAAGTAAGTACGTAAGTAAATAAGTAACTCTTGGAATGTCAAACATTCTTTGCCCACATTGTCAAAGAACATTTCCAGCCAAAATAGGCCGTATAAGCCATCTTAGAACTCACAGCTCTATACTTTCAACCCCACTAGATGAAATGAATGGTCATCATCATTCTTGATGTACAAACAACATCAAGTAAATATGTAAGTAAGTAAGTAAATAAGTAAGTAAATAAGGAGGTAGATAGGTAAGTAAGTAAGTTAGTAAGTAAGTAAGTAAATAAGTAAGTAAGTAAATAAGTAAGTAAGTAAGTAAGTAAGTAAATAAGTAAGTAAAGGACACGTCCTTTGATACATTGGGTACACAGCGCTAGTCTCCTATTTTAATGGACAAATCGGTGGTGATGTGATCAATATAACGGAGGTAACATTTACTTCCCTGTAGCCATTTCAGACTTGGTACACCTGGGAGTCCAGGTCAATTAAAAAAGTGAAGCCCTGAAGCGTATTGAAACCATTAACCACAAAGCCTGCAGCCAAGGTTACTATTTAAAAAAAAAGACCATGCCAAATACAGTAAAAGCGACACAAAAGCCTTGGCAATGTTATAATTTTAAGGTAACGCTGAACCTACAACAGTTAAAACACAGCCAAGGAAATAATCCTGCACATTTGCCAATCCTTTTGTCTGATAACATCGATTCAAGGGTTTAAAATTAGCTGATGACTATTATTTGGAAGCAAGCCAACTTGCGTTGATTCTATTGTATGAGGCCTCAGTAGTTCAGAAACTAATGTAGCAAACTACTGAACTAAAACTTGCAAATCGCAAACAGCAAAATATTGCTGGGATTGATTGCAACGTCCTGTAAAGGACACGAAGCTAACCTCTGCTGATAAGAAAAAGTAATCACTTTTTAAGCACCCGTATTCTCTCGTGCCAGGGGAAAACCTATTTGGCAAAACCGGAAATTCCCCGTTTCCTGTCGTTCCTGGTAAGCAGCTAAAAATAAAATTCGAGCACATATAAAACAATGACATCTCAAGATAAAGAGAACGTGAACATACAGCACGAAGTTTGAATCACTTTAACAGTAGTTTATTATTTAACAGGCGCCTAATAATATTTAACACCGTCTAGTCATGGCAGAGAAGTCTACATCTAATAAAAGCAAACCGCCCGTCAAGACTGCAGAAAGCGAACAAAAGGAATCATATTTCTTCTTTTATGGAAACAAATCGCCGTTTAGTCAACACCTCCCGGCGAAATTCTCAGTTGATGGCGTTGTGTACAATTGTGCTGAGCAGTACATGATGTATTCTAAAGCAGGTGAGTGTTGAATATCTTGACGACTTATAACACTACTAGTAAGTTGCTTTGTTACAATATTTCCGTTTATAATCCACGTTGTGCATTGAATATGTTACCGTTTACCTAATAATAATTAATATTAGTATATTTGGGCAGTTTGCTCTATCAAGGTCTATATATAATAATATAATATGGTATATATAGGGTGTATTTTTAATGACTGTGCAGTTTTTGAAAATATTGCCGGTCCAAGTTTTGTATTCACCCTCTGTAAAGTTCATGCAACATAATAGGTAAATATAAAACTTGGACCGGCAATATTTTCAAAACTGCAGTCATTCAAAATACACTATATATAAAATACTCCATCCATCACCCATCATGTGCCATGCCGGTAAGCGTGGGCGGTCATGTTCTGCATCTCACTCGATCACCAGATTCAATTCATAAAATACTACAATGCTAATAATATAGACATTTAGCTACTTGTGTTTGTAATTAATTGTGTGCCAAACCACAGAGCTATAGATTAAAAATATAAAATATATTAGCCAGCTTGCAAATGTGTATTACATGCCGCACTCTCAACAGTATGGCGCGTAACGGCAAGTACGACACGTGCGATTTACCACCATATGGGCTCTTAGTGATAAAAAATCCACCGTGGGGCAAGCACGTTTTGTCGTCAGAAAGTCCCTCTTCCCAGAATGTTTCGGCTCTTTACCTATTTGACGCTCTGGGGAAGGGTCCATCCGGGTCACGACTCACGATTTCCTGGTGTCTTTCCCCTGCCACGTCTCACATATTTTAAGTGTTAACATTCTACATTTCTATTGCAGTTAATTTTATGGCGTGACCTATATCTGAACAAGCAATTAGGAAGCCGGATATAGGCCCTGGAGATGTGGATATACAGAAAAATATGTTGTTTATCATGGAAACAAAAACAATTAAATACAGAGGTTCTAGAAAAACTGGGGCTAACATGAGAATTGATGAAAGAAATTTAAAAAAAGCTAGTGAAATATTTCGGCCATGTTAAAAGTAACACTCTTATAAAAACCGTGCTGGAGGGTAAGATTTAAACAAAACATGAACCATTTTGCACATAGAACAAAGTGTCCTCTCACAATAAATAAAGGCACTTGTGGGCTATAAGTACCACTTTTAATATTTATGATGAAACCACAAGTTTGCCTGGTTTGGTACATGATGCACTCATGAAACACCACCAGTTTGCCTGGTTTGGTACATGATGAACTCATGAAACACCACCAGTTTGCCTGGTTTGGTACATGATGAACTCATGAAACACTATAAGTTTGCCTTGTTTGGTATAATACATGATGCACTCATGAAACACCACAAGTTTGCCTGGTTTGGTACAATACATGATGCACTCATGAAACACCACAAGTTTGCCTGGTTTGGTACAATACATGATGCACTCATGAAACACCACAAGTTTGCCTGGTTTGGTAGAATACATGATGCACTTATGAAACACCACAAGTTTGCCTGGTTTGGTACAATTCATGATGCACTCATGAAACACCACAAGTTTGCCTGGTTTGGTACAATTCATGATGCACTCATGAAACACCAGAAGTTTGCCTGGTTTGGTACATGATACACTCCTGAAATATCACAAGTTTACATGGTTTGATACATGATACACTCATGAAACAACACACATTTTCTTAGTTTGGTATTTTATATTAATCAAGTACAGGTGAAATAGGTGCTCCATGGCAAAGGGTTTACAGATACAATTCAAAATCCCACATACCGAGTTCGAAACACAGCATATGCAGCATGACCGCCTTACGTTGGTGTTCATAAAATGATATGAGAGCTGGTCATTCAGAAAATAATAACATACTACTGAAAATAAACTTGCCAAGAAATTACAAACAGCCAAAAAAAAATGTTGGGAGGTTATGGAACTAACTTTTGTATTTATAGATGAAATAACAAACACACAAACACATCAGACCGTGGTGGAATTTAAATAACAGGTTGTGGTTGGATTGTTTCAGCTTTATTCAAAGATGAAGCCATGAAACAGAAGATTATGTCCACTGATGATCCAGTCAAGCAGAAAAAGTTTGGAAGACAAGTTCAGAATTTTGACAAGGATGTGTGGAATAAAGCAGCAGAAAAAGTGGTGAAGAAAGCATCTAAAGCTAAGGTAGGTTACAGCCATGCATACAGAAGCCGTGGCAGCATAGTGGCCAGACACTTGTCTCACAGCCTGGTAGTCAAGAGTTTCAGTTTGCATTGAGGTGTGTTTTTACAATTGACCCGGGCTTTCGGGTCCAACCCAGACTTCAATGGTTACCATGAACTATTTTGTGAAGTGAAGGTGGCCAGTGTGATACTGACCACATCACTCCTGGAGTAGTGATTGATCTATAAGAGTATTGACCAAGCATTATATGCCAGGTAGCCTATACCTTCATGTGTGTAAAAGGGTTGTTAATTTTGACTTTTTAAAATACAGATATACACAGCTGTTACACTATTCGTGACCATGTTCAGAAATCTCTTTTTTACTATTTATATTTTAACAAGCTCTCTTTTTTGAATAAATTTGCGGTTGTGATTGCTAGTATTAGTGTGAAGATCATTACTTCAGATCATCTTATAATTGAAAATGTCACCACATATCAACATGCAGATTACCAGAAACACTTGAAGAAATTCTGGAATTTCACAGATGATACATTATCTAACATGGGACTTGAAGATCCTCAACTAATAGACCCATTATAAGTGGAGTTTGGTAAATTTATGGTGATTTGTGAGACACTTTAATTGGTGCACCGTATACTAAGAGTTTTATAGCCATAGTTTTATATAGGAAGATGTATTGAGTTAAATAGCTACTTGTTGTCTATGAAACGATGTACTAAGAGATACTGTTATATATGGAAGGATGCATTAAGAGTTAAATAGCCTCTGTTGTCTATGGAAAGATGTACTAAGAGTTAAATTTTGTTTGTTTGTTTGCATATCCTTTACAGGACATCGCTGTCAACATCAGCATCTTTCAGCTGATTGTTGATTTCTTGGCAAGATTATGCTCAGTAGTTTGCCATTGCTTTCTGAGCGACTGGCTCACATACCCCGTAAGTTACTGATGTGGAGAGAACTGCTAACAATTCTCGCGCACGTCATGTTACTCACAAGAGTATACAGGATTATGGAGAAAATTGTGTAACCCATAGACAGGGAGACAGGCAAGAGTTAAATAGATACTGTTATATATGGAAGGATGCATTAAGATTTAAATAGCCACTGTTGTCTATGGAAAGATTTACTAAGAGTTAGATAGCCCCTGTTGTCTATGGAAAGATTTACTAAGAGTTAAATAGCCACTGTTACATATGGAAAGATGTACTAAGAGTTAAATAGCCACTGTTATATATGGAAAGCCAGTCTCCATGGCGAAGGTCTTGCGGATGCGATTCGTAATCCTGTATACCCGGGTTTGAAACATAGCAGTGCTGGTTTTTTCGAAAAAGTTATAGGAGCCCGGTCATTCAGAAAGCAATGGTAAACTACTGAATGTAAACTTGCCTAGGAATCATGAACAGCCAAAATGCTCGGATTGACTGCTATGTTCTGTAAAGGACATGCAATTAAATGAATTATATGGAACGATGTACTAAGCGTTAATAGCCACTGTTTGCATATAGGAAGATGCAAAACAGACGGTAAGAAGAGAATAGACATGGCCAACATTTCACTCCACAACAAGCAACATATTTAAACAAACAATTACTTTACTAAATTAACAACTGCCGAAATAAAGAAATGTGCATGTGTAGAAAATCGAGTGAATAAAATGACAAATACATTAATTGGTAAACAACTAGGATGAATAACAATTACTAAACAAAATAAAAATTAGACAACACAAGTATTCTTCTTCTGTTGATTAATTGCACCTTCACATATCAGTATGAATAAATGCAAAGAAAGTAGTAGTCAGCTGAAGCTTGTTGACATCCCCATAGCCTTTGTCCTGAAATGGTGCAGGTGTAGGCCAAAATACTTTTCTCTGTTTGGCATATTGGGCACTTCTGCAACAAATGTTTAGCTGTCATACAGTTCTTCTACAGTTAACTTAACAGTATCTCCTATCTTTATATTAAACATAAATATTATCAGCACATAAGAAGCACAAATGATTTAATGTAGAAAAAAGACAGCTGAAACAGGATAACATCAAAAGATTGAATAAGAAATTGATGTGAGACTACACCATCATGTCAAGAGAAGAGAATACTGGGGACTTATTGCAGCAGTTCTATCTGCATATTGATCTGCATTGGTCTTTAAACATTGAAGGGATTAGGAGGAAGACAACAAAGAAGAGGAAATGGAAGTAAAAGAAGAAATATCTTTGCTTCCATGGACAGATGAGTTATAATTGCATTTTTCTTGCTAAAATAATTGCACAATCACAACATACTATATATTTATACACGCACATTAATAAATTGAATCGTCTTTTTATGTGAATGATGATTTGAGAAACATTTATTAGAGTATGCTGCACCATTGCAGTTGCTTTGCTTGTTAATCAGGTGTTATCTTAACAATAAGGTTTGACTGTATTTACCTCTAAAACTTCCTGTCTGTCACTCTAGTGGTACACCCTGATATATTTCTGTCTATTCTGTTTCTTGATGCTAAAAGACAGTTTTCTTTGATATACAGATCTTGTAAAATGTCAGCATATTTTTGGCCTCCTTGGTCCCACAGTATTCTAATAATTTTTCTGTCTTTTAATATTTGTTCAAATATTTAGCTGTTTCTTGATTATTTCTTTGATGAGCTCATTTTTGTCATTTCCAGCTTCTCTAGGACTTATATATTTGTTTACTTGTTTGTTTTCATGAAACACAACTCATTCTTCCTTGTACATAATCATTTCTAAGGACTATTTGAATTTCTAATTGCTATTTATTGCCAGTATGATTTTATTGATTACTGAGTGATACAGTAACTGGCCCAGAGCAGACATTGGTGTTATTGTGACTCTTGAATCCTTACTGTCAATCAATATTTTGATAAAGTTCTTGTTTATATTATTTACTTCTCGGGTGTTTGAATTTCCAACATGCATCTTTCTTTGTCTCCCTTTGCTTGCTCCTTTGTCTAGTAGTTTTCCTTAGAAGGCTAGTGCCATTATTCCATCTCTTCCGTTGATATGCATCATACATTTCATTTGTCTCTTGTTTACCTTACGGTTTTCATAAGTGATCTGTTAACACAAGCAGATGTATATCTAATTGTTTTCTAGCTCTTTATTTTAGAAATTGGAGTGATATTGGTGATCTTCGAAGATTTGCCTAAATTGTAATTTTCTTCTCAAGCCTTCAAAATGTACAGATTTTGCTTCTCGTATAGTCCGTTTCCATGTATCTCTGTGATTGTTAAACCTTGTGCCAGATTTTAGCATCTAGCTCTTTCAAATCAGTGTCTATATGAATCTAAATTTACATGTACATAAAACAGTTTTAACGCATCCACAATCTAATTATTCATGAGCCAGGACATAAATGTTTATTTGGTCTCTAAAGTTTATTTATATGTTACAGTATGTCCAGATTTTATGGAACCATGGCAGCCCAGTGGCTTGCAGACTTGCCTGAAGGCCCAGGAGTCATATGTTTTAATCCTGATCAAAGCGAGGATTTTAAAAATAAAAGGGTCGACCCTGTTTAAAAGTAGTACCAGGAAATAATTCTGCCAGCATTTATTGTTAATTTCACTGTTCATCATGTGCTTAAGACTTTAAATTTCTGAACTTGGAAATTAAAACGCATGTTGTTGGAGTTTATAAACTTTTAGCTTCAGATAGGAGAATTACACAGTGGGTGGACTAAAGATATGTAAACTGTAAGTCAGTTATTTGTAACATGTTGGAGTTAAATTATTTCTCTTTGATCAGAACAAGTTGTTTAATATATATCCATTTTTAAATTATTTCTGTGTGATCAGAACAAGGAAATGTAGTTAGATATATATCCATTCTTAAATTATTTCATATTGATCAGAATGAGGAAACAGTTGTTTGATATATATCCAGTCTTAAATTATCTCAGTTTTATCAGAATGAGGAAACAGTTATTTGATATATATCCAGTCTTAAATTATCTCTAGTTTGATCAGAATGAGGAAACAGTTATTTGATATATATCCAGTCTTAAATTATTGCTAGCTCCATGGTGAAGAGGTTACGGACACAGTTCGTAATCATGCATACCTGTATTCGAAACACAGCTGTGGGTGATTTGGCAGCAAACCGTCTTATGATGGTTTTTTACAAAATTGTATGGGTGTCGGTTATTCAGAAAGCAATGGCAAACTACTGAACGTAAACTTGCCAAGAGATCACAACAGCATAAAATGCTGTAAAGGATATGCAACTAATGTTTTTAACTTAAATTATTTCTGTTTGGTCACAACAAGGAACCAAGAAAACAGTTTTTTGATATGTATACATTCCAAAATTATTTCACATTGATCAAAATGAGGAAACAGTTGTTTGATATTAATTCAAAAACTATTTCACTTTGATCAGAATGAGGAAACAGTTGTTTGATATATATCCCATTGTTAATTCATTTCTGTTTAATCCAAATGAGGAACTGAGGAAACATTTGTTTGATATATATTCATTCTTAAATTATTTCAGTTTGATCAGAACGAGGAACTGAGGGGAAACAGTTTGTTTGATACACATCCAAAATCCTTGTTGAAGCAAGTCCTCGAGACAGAATTTGGGGAATTGGTCTCCGGAGCATCCAATCCAAAAGCACTAAACAAGCCAATTGGAGGGGACGAAACAAGCTGGGTATATTCTAACTGAAGTTAGAAATGAAATTATGAAAGGAGTATGAATGATAAAATCATAAAATGTATTTTCAACCTCTATAGTAATGTCAGTCGATTTTCTGAGAGTTTCTATAGAAGCATATATATGACTGTGATTTTGAATCATTTAGAAAATCTAATTTCTTCCTGTTTGACTAGGAAAAGGACATTGATTGCAGGGTGTCTTAATTTACAATGAATAAATCAAGAAAACCAGACAGTAGTATTGGTCTGCTTCACTTCACAAAAACACAATCAAAAGTGACAAAATGGATGCTGCAGCTAGCAAGCCTTCATCAGTACGTTGAAAAACAAAACCACTTGATACAATTACATTAAAATAAAAAATAAAAACTACAAAAAGTTACTTAATACAGGTCCCAGAGATGTTTTAAAACTGAGGGGCACACAAATCAGTGTTTCAGATGACACATCTGACCGCACCAGAGTATTCTTCTGCAACTGAGAAGTCTCTGTAGAGGAGTGGTCAAGCTGTCTTCCTGATGCTATGAAGGTCACGGATTAATGTTTGCACTCCATCATTCAGTTCACAATTGCAGTTTTTCAGAGACCCTTGGGGTCATTGCTGGAGCTACGGAATTTGTGCTCTGTACAAAGCTTTTGACAAGCCATCTGAAATAGAACCCAGTGCAATTACGTCAGCCCTCTTGCCATTAACCCTTTTAACTTTCTGGAATAGTGTTTAACTTTCAACTTTAACCTGTATGTCTGGATCAGACTGCAGTGATGCTATCCCAGATCAGCCACTACTGGGGATTGATCATTTATCTCAGTAACCAAGTAAATTAACTGCAATACCATCATGGTTCTGCTGTAGACTGTATATCAGTACATTAACTGCGATGCCATCATGGTTCTACTGTAGACTGTATATGAGTACATTAACTGTGATGGCATCATGGTTCTACTGTACGCTATATAACAATAAACCCCTGTTTCACCACTGGTGCCTCTTTATATGTCTTTTGACGTTACCTAGTGCATGCTTTCTACATTGATCATAAGAAAGATTGTTTCTGTAATATTTCATATGTTTGTGACTTTTGTTAGAATAATACTGGATGGGGAGTAGATTTTAATACAGAGGTTTTGATTGGTACTCATATAAATAGAGGAAAGGTGAGTTAGTTGCATATCCTTTACAGGATGTTGCAATCAACCACAGCATTTTTTTTGGCTGTTTGTGATTTCATGGCAAGTTTACGTTCAGCAGTTTGCTAAAGCTTTTTGAATGACTGCATGCATACCATTGTATGAAAACCAGCGCAAGGCAGTCTGCTGCCAAATCGCCCACAGCTGTATTTTGAATGGGGTATGCGAGATTTCAAATTATGTCGGAAACCCTTCGCAACAGAGCCAGTTAAGTAAAGAAGTAGAGATTAGAGGACACACTAGGCAATTAAAAATGATATATATACTGTAATGACTCCACCGGGATTTAAACCTGTCACCTCCATATGATGAGAGTACTTCCCTAATGTAGCAAATTTACTTATAGTGTGCACTCTAATCTCTACTTCTTTCTTCTTCATTTATGAGTGCCAGTCAATGTCTGTGGAATCATTTCTTATGCTACTTGAATTACCTTAAAGGTTCCCCAGC
The DNA here is from genome assembly GCA_014155875.1 of Cepaea nemoralis. NCBI lineage: Eukaryota > Metazoa > Mollusca > Gastropoda > Stylommatophora > Helicidae > Cepaea > Cepaea nemoralis. The sequence goes on along the minus strand of JACEFZ010009288.1, from coordinate 95,147 downwards.
AAATGAGATTTGAAACAAAGAAGTCCTAAACTAAAGGTTGCACAATTTATTGTATGGCATTTCACTGTATATTTGTCAGGTACCTACTGCAGAGCTTTATATCATATGCAGTGAATAGATGCTTTATAATTTGGCTGAAATACATAACATACATAGTCACTGTCAGGCAACAAATTGTGCAGTCTATTGTTTCTGGCTTTCTTGTTTAAATTTATGAGTACTAAGGAAATAGACTGTTTTTAATTGAGATTTTAATTGAAACATGTAGACGTGAAAACCATGACACAAGTTTCCATTCCATTTAATATTTGTAGACATCTTTGATGACAGTATTACTATGTTGCATTTTTCAACATGCATTTATGATGACTCATGTTCTGGCCTGCCAATTTAGTAGTCTTGGGTTCAACTCCCTCTCATGGCAAGATTTGTTCATGGCCACATGACCTCAGGGTAAATACAGCTTTATAAAACAGTACAGTATTGTCAGTAAAGGACCCTTTTATATGTTCCAAGGCATTCTGGACATGTGTTTAGTTCTCCATTTTTATACACCAATTGGCACTCAAGGTATTTTTTAAATGTTGCATATCCCTTACAGGACGTTGCAGTCAACACCAGCATTTTTCAGCTGCTGTTGTTGTACTAGGCAAGATTACGCTCAGTAGTTTGCCACTGCTTTCTGAGCGACCGGCTCACATACCCCTAAGTTACCGACGCATGAGAACTGCTACCAATTCTCACGCACATCACGTTAATCATGAGAGTATACGGGATTATGGACAAAGACGCTAAATGCCTAGGCCAGGGAGACCAGCACTCAAAGGGTAATGTGGTCAATATCTTGGCAGCCGCCTTCACTTGGCAAACATTTTCTTGGTATCAATTTTAGGCTTTTGTTAACCTGACAGCCCAGGTCAAGATACAAATCTGCCTTTGTGCAATTTCAAACCCATAACCTCTAGACCAGCAGATAAGCCTGCTAGCCAGAGCGCTACCATAGCTCCCTGTTTTATAAATGGGTACCAGAACATGTTCTCGGAGATGAGATGGCCTACTAAAAACTGACATAGTAATTGGTATACGCACTTAACACAATATACCTGGTAGGCCACCTTGGCATAGAAAGGGGAATTTATGTCGTTACCTTAAGGAACAGTTCGCAGATGGATTAGAATATCTTTCTCATATACTGTGGGAAGTATGTACAATCCTTGGAAAGGTTTGGTATATTAAACAATCCTAACCTGTAAACTATGTGGTGACTGCTATGGCAATATCCTTTATTCCTCAACCCAGAAGACAATTCTGGCACAGAACAGTAGTGATAATTATCATATAGCAGATAGTAAAGTGTAACTCTCAGCACAGGTTGCCACAAAGTTTCTTCTTTTCTTTCCAGTTCTCCTGCCTCATGCACCCTTATGCCAAAGGTGCCTGTCTGCATTGTCCTCAGTCCATCTTTGAGCCAGCCGGTCTCCCTGGCCTAGGGGTTTAAACAACTTTCTCCTTAATCCTGTTTATCCACGTAGGGTAACGCAGCACGTGAGAATTGGAAGCTGTTCTCGCCGCGTTGGTAACTTACGAGATAAGTGATCCAGCCACTCAGAAAGCAATGGCAAACTACTGAGCGTAATCTTGCAAGAAATCAACAGTCAGCTGAAAGATGCAGATGTTGACAGCGATGTCCTGTAATGGATATGTGGAAAAAAAAATGTCAGTATTTTTCTTCTTCTTGGTCCATGATATTTTAAGAACTTTTCTCTAAATTTTAAGCTGAAAATCCCCAATGGGCTTCTTTAGTGGTTGCCAAATGGTCAATTACTCAATCCATATGTTGCCACAGGAATGATGCATGTTCTAAACAATGTTACTTTAACTTGTGTGCTTGTGTTGTATCATAGGTATTTTTTCTCCATGAAGCAATTTCTTGCTATTGTCTGTGATGTGATCATGCCATCACATTTTGTAGGTCTGAATGCATGGAAGAATAGATGGCCAATCTTCCCGTCACTTTGACAGGTGATGAGACCAGGAATAAAACCAGCATCTGGTGGTGCTCATGATATTACTAGAGCAGTCGGCTATAAACTTTGCTGGCTCTTCAACTGAATCTTTGTATCGCTGCGTCCAGTCTACATCTGACTTCCTGTGAACAGTTTCCATTGTCGATTATGCAGCCCAGATATCCAAAGTGTGTGGCATTTTCAGTTTCTTCACTAGCAATAATGTCATTGCCATCATGACAACAAAAACAAAAGGTTTAACATATTCACAGGTTATTATATCAATTATGTTGATTGGGTTAGTCATTGTCATGATGATTATAAAGTCTGTAATTCTAAATTCAGTATTTGATTGAGCGTACTGTGACAATAATAATGCAATATATTATTATTTATACAATTGGTGCTGATTGTATGTTTTAATAGTTGCTTTTATTTACTTTCTTGATGAGCTTTCATAAATTCAGAATACTGGTGATCCTGATATAAATGAATTATTAAACAGTTATGAAGTCAGTAATGTGTCCGTGATTCAGTTCATCACGATTTCAATGGGGTTCTGGCCTGGCTATAATGGAGTTGCATGCAAACAGTCTCATTCGCAATGGTTCTCTGTTAATTCCAGCTTGTGTATGTCATTATTGCCAACCTAACAAATGGATTGGAATTTAGAAAAAGGTAAAGGTAATCCCACAGCAGATATTGCCATTGAGAGGCTATGACATTTGAGATGGAATGGCCAGTTCTCTTCTTTATTACCTTTCCTTTTCAGACAATTCTCAGAAAATACTGAAAATTGTCTTGTACCCATGCATGTGAATCATGAATAATTAATAGACAAGCTGCAAACCATCTAATGGCGGTGAAAATGTGGTTTTTGAGAAAAATGCAAAGAATACCATGGATGGGCATAAAATCAAATGAGACAGTCTTTCAAGAGATAAATGAAAAATGGAGTTTGTTCCAGGACTCGCAGCTGTATATTAAAACTGATTCTGTGTAACATGCAAGAACTCTTTTTCTAACTTTCAAGGACAGTGAATTATTGCACACAACATTTGATAGAATGCAGTTTTTGCTTGTCCTATTCTACTCTTTATCTCAGTGATGCATCTTCCGAGTGATGTTATCCATGTGCCTAGATACCTGAATTTCTGCACTTGTCCCAAAATAGAGTCCTATACTTTAATTGCACATTTAGGCACAACCTGTTTCTTTGATATCACCATGGCTTCTGTCTTTCAGTTATTCAAACTAATGGCCCATTGCCATTATTTTCACTTCCAACAACCACTGTATCTATCATTTCCTGTAGATCCTTCTGACTTGTTGCTATCAAGACAGTGTCATCAGCATAACGTAAGTAACTTATATTATGTCCACTAACCAGGGCTCTGTCATATTTTCTGTAGATATTATATGTTCACTGTACAATGAGAACAAATCAGGTGACAATACACAACTTTTTCTGACGCCATTCTTTATACACTGAAATGTTCCTATAAGGTTGTTGATTGTTATGGCTGCTCTTTGCTGCCAATATATGTTCTTTATTATTGCAGATGTTTACTGCCAATGTTGAGTTGCTTTAGTAATTGTATTATTTGGTCAGGGCTTCACACTGTCAAATGCTTTTGTATAGTCTATGAAGCATAAATACAGATCTGTTTTTATTTTTACCTCTATATTCCTTTCTAATAGTGTCCTGAGAATATGTATATATAACGTTGTTTGTGCGCTTTCCATCCACAAATCCACATTGTTCATCACTAATTTCTGGTTCAATCTTGCTTCTTATTCTTTCATAACTATTCTAAGTAACAGCTTTGTCATGTGACCAATAAGACTTTATTGTGCCATGTTCTTCGCATTCTAGAGCACCTGGTTTCTTTGGCAGAACTATAAAGATGGATTTTAATTGGTCACTAGAAATGTACCCACTAGTGTATATGTCATTTAGACCTTTTGTCAATATTTCGATTGCAAATTCACGTAGATCCTCACTTTCCTTTCCTGTACTGTAATGTCTGGACTGGGTGCCTTTAATTTCTTCATGCGATGTAGTGCATCTTCAACTTCCGCTGCAAGTATTGGTGGAGCTTCACCATTGTTTTGAATATTTACATCTGGTCTCCTATATCATCATTCAGCTCTCCAGGTATTCTGTCCATCTATTGACTATATCATGTAACCCCATCAATCTTGCACCATCTTCCATTTTAAACATCCAGTAGTATTTTGTGATTTCCTACCTGTTTGTTATTTATTTGTTGGTAAATAGAATGTGAGTCTTTTCCATAATTTGGCCCAGTCCTCGTCCAAACGTCTTTAGCCACTGTATTTATGTACTATTTCTTTATGTATACTATTATACCTTCTTCTTCATCGTTCATCCAGAGATTTTTTTCGAACGTGATTGCGTTGTGCCTGTTTACAGCAGAGCTGCGTTCTTACGCCGTTAGGCCGACACATCCGACTTCTGCTGGCATTTGTTGACCGGATTAACCTTTCCGGATACTATTATATTCTTCTATTCTTCTTTACATTGCTGTTTCATTTTTCTTTCACCAATCATTTGCAGAATTTCATGTGTCATCCATTTATTGTTTGCAATTCTATGTTTAGGTGGAATGATTTCTGCTGATACAGACTGTGCTACCGCGACTGCCTCGTCATTTATGTTCATTACAATCGTTAAAAGAATACATTCAGGGGAAACAATAACGTGTTAAGAATTCTAAATATATTTACACGAGTTACTGCCTATTAAAATGTAAAACGCACTTACAACTTCAATAGTACTTATTACTTCTTATACATATCTTATTTTCGTTCGCTCGCTCGCTCGCTTTGAACTCAAGCGTAGACCGTACACTTGGTACTAATTTTAGTGCACTGGACTGACTTTTGCGTGTGGATTAGCTTTCCTTATTACCAGTGTCTCTCGCCATCAGACGAAACCAATCTGACTTCGGAGGTACTTGTAATTTACTCCCCCAAGTCAGGGACGAGAAGTCAACATTTGAGTTCAACTGACCGGCACGTGGGATGAACCCACAAGGTCGGGGTCACTAGAGAAAGTCTAAATTAGATGTTACTTATCTCTAAACGTTTATATTTCGGACAAAGTCTTCGCCTTCCCCCATTTCCTTCTATGCTGCTTTCCCCTTCTCTCCATCTGCATCTACATTTTCTCCTTCTTCTTCCTTCCTTCCTATTTCTTCCTTCTTCCCCTTCCTTCCACTTCCTTCCCCTTCTTCCAGCCCTCCCCACCCTTTTCCTCAATTTCTTCCTGCTCTTCTTTCTCGTTTCCACTCAGATCTCTACCTCAATGCCCATAATAAACGCACAAATTACTGTTAGGTTTACGACAATTTTGGTCATAGATTTTTGTAGATTGAAGATGTCTGATGTGTTTATCATCATTGTTGTCAGTTGGGTATGGCTGTGTGTCGCTTGGTAATGAGTCCAGCATCATGTCCTTGAGGAGAAATCGTGGCATAGTGGCTAGCATCCTTGCCTGCGGACACGGTGGTCATTTGTTCGAATCTTCTTTCAAGCGGGGATTGATTTTTGAAATTGACCCAGACTGCCAGGTCGAGCCAGACTAAAATGGGTACCAGGAAATGTCACGGGAGATAAAGGCACCGATGGGACATTGACCACATCACCCATAGTGTACACATTACTCTATACTATTCGCATCATGGTGTGATAAAGGGATCCATTCCTTTACTTATGTATGTTGATATTGGCTTGTGAACCGCGATTTATTTTGATCGCTGGCTGGTTGTGAATTCTCTATAACAGTGGTTCTCAACCAGGGGGGGGGGGGGGGGGGGGGGGGGGTGAGGGGAGGGTTAGGGTTTCCAGCGGGTAAATTAACATTATTTCAAGATCGCATTAATACAAGAACCGATTACTTGATATTGTTTTTCTCTCCATATTTTACGGTTCTGTACTTCTCGCCCTTCTGAAATTCATTTTATAACGTAAGTAGACCCGGAAATCACGTTTTATGTGGGCATGTAGACCATTTATGGTATGTGTTATTAAATTTAGCTTCCAGTTTCACGTTTACTGTGTAGAGTCGAGGGCGGTTATAAGGAGGAAATACGAAAGGGGGAGGGGGGATGGCGTTCTGAAAATATGGTGAAGGAGTGCATGGGCCATAAAATGTTGAGAACCACTGCACTAGAGGATTGAATGTTAACTCTTAAGTGCGATGTATCTGACCATAAGATAGTCTAAACTAAAGGGAAAAAAAGGCGGGGTTGAAGATTGGAACGTGAGCCATAATTCTCATCTGAACTGCGGGAAGTTTCCGTGTTTGTATGATTCCTTCAAGAGATTATATCATACGATGCTTGTTATCAGTATCGTTATCTTGATCTCATTGCACTCCGACATGATAGCCATTCGATGCTACTAAGTCTTATTGTAGATGCAAAGTTATAACTTAATGGGCTTGCCTTTTCACAAGATGTCCGAACCACTTTATTTGTTTGCTTCCTATAAATGCAGCACAGGCAGCGTTAATTATTACAATGTTAGTGTCATCGTATCGCAGATGTGTCTCCTGGCATGTATGTTACGAATACCTAGAACTTCCAGCGTAACTAACAAAGTTTGCCACGAAGAGGCTAATGAAACTAAAATATTATATACTACTGTGAGAAGGAGACATACAACGTTCGTTGGTCACATAATGAGAAGACAAGTACTGGAAAGCTCAGAGGCAGAAAAGGCAGAGGTACACAGAGAGCAATGAAGATGGATGCATTGAGACGATGGCGTGGAGAATATCAGGATTAACATCGTTTACTAAAAATAAACACTAAAGCAAACGTGCTGTAATACACATCATCATCATCATCATCATCATCATCATCATCATCATCATCATCATCATCATCATCATCGCCGTTATCATCATCACCATCATCATCATTATCATCATAATCAACCATATAGATTGGTGGTAATGGGTTCGATTTGCAGTTGGTTGGATTCGATGTTTAACAATTAACCTGAAGGCCCACCCTGAAATGGGTTACCAGGAAATGTGAGCAGTAAAGCCTGCAGGTGTTATACTGACTCTATCACCCGTGAGTACCAATGTACAAATATTTGTCTATATATTATCACAGGAAACTAAGGTGTTTTAATCTATTCAAGGTAAAATAAACTTTCCTTCTAAATGCCCATGGTAATTATTGTTTGTCGGTTCCGTGGTGAAGAAGTTACGGACGCAGTTCGTAATCCCGCATACCCACGTTCGAAACACAGGATTTGGCGATTCGGCAGCAGACCGCCTTACGTTGTTTTTTATGAAATAGTATGGGTACCGGCCGTTCAGATAGAAATGGAAAATTATTGAACGTAAACTTGCACAGGAATCACGAACAGCCAAAAATGCCGTGGTTGACTGCTACGTCGTGTAAAGGATATTCAACTAAATTAGAGAATTATTATTTACGGTTTTTCCATTTAACGTCTCAACATTCTGCGGATAGACATCAGCGATGGAGCAGAATTGATGTAACGACTGTTTCTTGATGTACATATTTTGTTCCTCGCCCTTATTTAATCATGTTTAAAGCTAGTAATCCATTATCCAGCTGTACTTTTCTAAACGCAGATAGACATTGTGAATGCTGGAGCTTATAACTAGAGTTCTAGACATGTATATCTGAGATATTCCCAGAAATCATAGACTAATCTAATGCAGCTATTTGTACAATATATATATAAAACTGCAATAACATTTTAGACACTTCTGCTGGGGCAGATCGTATGAGGCTTAATGTAAACTAGCTTAGCCGACACAATGAAATGTGGGGACTTTCTTACCTACGTCGCGACATTTAGTTTCCAGACAATCAATTATTCGTTGCTCATTTCACGCCGCGACTGGCGCAAGCCCTGAGCCGTGCTGGTCGGGAGTTTATTCTGTCACTGCCGGGGTTTGAACCCAGACCACCGTGTTGGTAAACAACAGTAAACCACTATGTACTACAGTTCGTGGGTGTCACGGTAGAGCAGTATCTATTCCTGTTGCCTGTCGCCCTGTTGTCATGTGTTCGAAGTGCTAACGAGGCGGATATTTGGAATAGGACTTCATCTACCATGACGACCCAGCGTATAGCTGACTTACTTTTAGCAGAGTGGCCAACGTGATGGTGAGCACATCACCCAGCGAATACCCACGAGTCTACACGATATGGAGCTGCATCAGATACCCAGTACGTATCAAGAAGTGTAAACGGGTGCTTTATCTTTACAACAGTTCTTAAACACACCTGTCTGTCTATCTTTATATCTGTCTACCTCCTTTTCTTCCTACCTCCTGCCTGCCTGCCCATCTGCCTGCCTACCTACCTACCCATAATAACCACCCTACCTACCTACGCACATACCTACCTACCCAGCCACCTACCTACCTACCTACCTACCTACCTACCCACCTACCAATCTCTATCTTGTCTACTGATTCTGTGGTATAAATAAATTTGTCAAGTTCAAAACAATGTTTTCCCGTAGTGAATTTGAATAACGAAGACACAAACAATAGATTGCACGATTTATTGCCTGGCTGTAATACACATCATCATCATCATCATCATCATCATCATCATCATCATCATCATCATCATCATCATCATCACCATCATCACCATCATCATTTGTCAAGGCTATTCTACTTGTGTACAGTATGCTGCTTACGTATGCAATTACAGTTAAACACACACATGCAGTTCACCATCCACAGACTGCCCCGTGTAGCACGCCACCACTATAACTATAAATTTCTGTCGAGATACTTCTCCACCATACACAAGGTGCCCTGTCTCTGTTTCTGTCTTGTGTCAATAATCCACCAAATCTCGAATCCATCTACGTTGTGATCTTTCTATTCTCCGCATGTTCTGAACACTCCCCAACACAATGATCTTTTATAGACTTTCATGTCTGTCTACATGTTCAAAATATTTCATTTTCTCGTGTTTGTTTCCTTTAACAAGCGGTCTTCGGTATTGCGCTCTTGTTGGACTGATCTGTTCATTCTCCTTTCTGTCCAATGAATGTTCAATATTCTTAATTGTAAGTCCTGTCTTTCTGTCTCTTTTTCGCTCCGTGTATCTGTCTGTCTGTCTATCTGCCGGTCTCTCTCACCCTTCGAAAATAAAGTTCGTTCGTTCGTTCGTTCTTTCTCTGTCTATGTCTGTCTGTCTGATAGTCTGGCTCTCAAACACAAGCTTGCGTATACACGAAGAAATGATACTTCTCACCACAGGTCTCCCACCACACCTATTCCCTGTCATATTGATTTGTAGCTACATTTATTTGTTTCACTTTGAATTCCCTGGCCACCACCTTACTATACATATTTAATGCAACAGTCACTGCTGACCTTTTCAAGAAAGTTTCACAGGTTTGTCAACTCATTTCTTTGTTTTTGAGGTTGCAGTTCAGCACTTAATGCTCCCTTTCTAAGTCGTTATCCGTGGCAGTGAAATACCGAATACATTACCAACTTAGGTTAATCCCAGCCACTTGGTATCACCCGCATCATGTGCGATGTCGATAAGCGTGGGCGGTCCGGTTTCGCCATCTTACGTGATCACCAGAGTCGTCGATCAGCTCTGTGTTCTTGTCTCGACCATGTCATATGGTCAAGCCATCCAGATGTTTACTTCTCAACCCCTCCCCCCCCCCCTTTATTCTTTTCCCCTCAATTTTGCCAGTTGTCACCAAGTTCTCTAGTTCATTTCTTCTTATAAAGTGCCCCCCCCCAAAAAAAAAGTCAGCGTTCTACTTTCTCTAATCAGTTTACTTTCGTTGCTTCTGTGGACTTATGTCATTAATTTTTTTATTTTTGGTTTGTCCATGGTATTCTTTGCATTTTCTTCAGAAACCACATTTCCACTGCGATTAAATGTTTTTCAGCTTGTCTGCTAATTGTTCACATTTCACATCCATACACAATTTTCAGAAATGTAGAGGATATAAATGGAATCAGCATTGGAGGACGAAACATCAATAACATTAGATATGCAGATGATACAGTATTGATTGCAGACAATGCGCAGAACCTGCAACAATTAGTAGATGCGGTTGTTGTACACAGTGAGCAACTGGGGTTAGAATTAAATTGTAAAATGACTCAGGTTATGGTCGTCACTAGGAAGGAAGAAGTGCCACAATGTAATATACAAGTAAATGGAAATATTCTTCAGCAAGTGAATCGGTACAATTATCTTGGAACAGTCATAACATCTGATGGGAGATGCCTTGAAGAGATTAGAACAAGAATCGCCATGGCGAAAGTAGCCTTTAGCCAGATGAAAAACATTCTGACCAATAAAAAGATGTCAATTGAAACGAGAAAAAGAGTGTTGAGGGGATACATAGAGCTTGTTCTTTTGTATGGATGTGAAACTTGGACAATGTGCAGTCAAGCTGAAAAACATCTGATGGCTGCAGAAATGTGGTTTCTGAGGAAAATGCAAAGAATACCATGGACAGACAGAAAAACCAATGACCAAGTACTACAGGAGACAAATGAACATCGTAAACTGATTAGAGAAATTAGACGTAGAGAGTCAAAATTTGTTGGACATGTTATGAGAAGAAATGGATTGGAGAACTTGGTGACAACTGGCAAGATCGAAGGGAACAGACCAAGAGGCAGACTGAGAGGAAAATACCTGGATGGCTTGGCCACACGACAGGAACACTGAACTGATCCACGACACTGGTGATCGAGCTTTCCGGCATGGCACATGATTGATTGATTGACAAAAGTATAGGTTCTATGGAACACTTCAACACGCTTGTTCTCGTTGCGATTGACATATTTTTATTTGTTAGTATGTTACCCATCTACTTGTTTAAGAATATTCCAATGTACTCGCATATTAAATTGTGGTATTTCTTTCTTCCGAGTGACGACCACAATGTTGTATCTTCTTACAAGTTAATTCTAACCACAATTCTCCTAAGTATTGCAGATCCTGTTAATTGTCTGCAGTTAATGCTGTATCATCCGCATATCTTGGTATGCACCGTACTGAATCATGCCCTAACCGCACACTAATATGTCCTGCTTGGATGTGAAGGTCCAATACCGGTCGTGCACACCCCGCTAGTTCCTGAGCTTGGTTAGGAGACGGAGAGTTTTGAAACACAGTACCCACTGAGATAGTACTGTGGTGGTGGGAATGGAGACACGTTTCTACATCTATCTCACTCTCTTAGATACAAGATCAAGTTAAGGCTCATTCATCGGGGTTAAACTCACTTTTTTTCAACGGATTCACAACCAACCGCCAAAACAACCAACCAACCAACCAACCAACCAACCAACCAACCAACCAACCAACCAACCAACAACCAACCAATCAACCAACCAACCAGCCAGTCAACCAACCCAAGTGCCAACAACCAACCAATCAACTAGCCAGCTAGCCAGCCAACCAACCAACCAACCAACCAACCAACCAACCAAACAATCAACCAACCAACCAACTATGTCTGCAATAAAAATTAGTTAGTAAACACTTGCAACTCTAGCCCACATCTTTGTGTATTTTACACTTTTCGCTTCATGTCCACTAGCCATCATCTCCTACTAAGTATTTTTTGTTATTGAATTATTTCTGTTTCATAAAAAACTTCTATTTTAATAAGCCTGAACTATACAGACCATACCACCTCGAATACAAACATCAAATAATAGTTTTCAATGTTGTTCCTCATTGTCTGCTCTACATATTACTGTGCGTTGGTAGTTATACGCTGTATAATTCCGCTAACAGTCGACCCTGAAACATTATTTTATTGTTATGTTATGTTATGTTATGTTATGTTATGTTGAACGACGTCACTGCACACTTGGCATTCCCATACGTTCTCAGTCCTCCGAGACCGCAGTCATCCAAAGTATTTCTGCTCATTGTTTCAATAAGGAGTTAATTATATCTCTTCTCCTTTTCCCCTAGAATAAGGCATATACGTGCCTGAACATTCTTCATCCCCAGTCGTGTAGTGTACATGGTGTTTGTAAAGTCTCATTACACTTTGTATGTAGAACAGCTGTTTGTTGGAGAGTATGCTTTCCGTTTGCAAGAAGGAAACCATATTCTCCAACAAACAGCTATTCTGCATACAAAGTGTTGTGAGACTTTACAAACATCCCGTAGATTGCAATAGTTGATTCCGTAATTTCAATAAAAATAGACTGAGAGTTACCAAGCTATTTGATCAGTATGTTAATGGGATTTGATTGTCAATAGGGAAAGTGGTTAGCAGTCAGTGGTCGTGTGGATTTAGGATACAATGACATGCAACACACATCCCTTTCTTTCAAATTAATTTGTGAGGGACAGGTCCGTGGTAGAGTAGTGGCAGAGTAGTGGTAGTAGAGCCGTGTGGCAGTCGCTGTTGGATCATAGACAGAGTTGTGAGGCTGTGGGAACCGCGGAAAGAGCCGCGATGAACTGGTTGTATGGCCGAGTATAACCGTGATAAAGACCGTATAGGGTTATGGTATGCATTTAAATGGCAAGAGTACACCATTCTGCCTTGTGGTCAAATAAGCTCAACATACAAACATCAATGCAGCGGTTTATTTCTCAATCTACCTGCCTGTTTGAGTGTCTGTCTGTTTTGTCTGTCTGTATATGTGTCTATCTGTCCTGTCTCATTCTCTCTCACCTTAACAAACAAGCCGTAACATAAAAATAAAATGAGGAGTAAGAAGATTAAGTGTAATGTCAAGTAAAATAATACACGTCTCTATTAGCTTCCCTGATGATCAGCGTGGCCGAATGGATTAAGGCTTTCGCTCCTAAACTTCCGGCGTGCTGATGTCGAAGTAGCGGGTTTAACTCATACACAGGTCAGTTGGACTAAAATGCCGGCTCTGCAATTATGGAAGCCTCCTTGGATAGAGGGGGAATGCCCATGGTCTGCCCCTGCCTTCCCTTGAGGGTTTACCATGATGTCGATGACCGTTCTACTTTTACCAGCTGAAATGTGGGCGACACCACAGCACTAACAGTCTAACGTCCCTCGATACCTCGGGAAGGCTAACTCGTAAAAATGTCTGCTGAAGTCGGATGTGCTGGCCTACGGGTGCAAATAAATCAGGCACAACGCAAAAAACGTCCGAGTGAAATGTCTTTCGTGCTAGGAACAGCTCTGACTACCTAGTTTCTGAATGCCGCTCTTGTTCGTAACAGCTCTAACTAGGTAGTTTCCGAATGTCCGTCGTGCCTGGAACAGCTCTGACGGGCACAACGACAAGCACATGTCCGAACCGAAAACTCGCTGAGTGGATACCATCTGCAGACCTTTCTGGTTTGTGCAGGAAAGGCCCGGGGCGAACTAAATGCCCAATATATTGAAGTGAGGAATTAAAGCAGCCATGAGCAGGACGTGACGATTCCCTCGGTGAGCCCAGCACCAGGGCGCTATGTGTCGGCCCTGCAATTATGGAAGCCACCCTGGATGGCGGAAAATGCCATTGGACTGTCCCTGCCTTCATTTGAGGGATGACCGTTAAGTCTTCGACCGTTCCAACTTGGCCAGCTGGGTTGGGGACGGTAAGCAAAAGTGAGAGTCTCCCAGGAATGCTACCTGGTCAAATAAGCACGCTAAAAATCGAATGTGTTGGCCTACGGGTTTCGGCCCAAGGGCGCCTTAACTCAGACACACCGCAATCACATCTGAAAAAACACTCCGGATGAACGCAAAGAAGAAGAAGAAGAAGAAGAAGAAGAAGAAGAAGAAAGCGGCCAGTCAGCTGCTAACGTGGACACAGATTAATGTAATTAATGTGATTTATTTAGCTTTCTTACAACACTTTCGGACATGATTCTTCTTCATGTGTCTTGCCTGGAGTATTGCCTTGACGCCCCCAGTTTTCTGTCATGTGAAATTGTTGATGAAATTGTATTGGCTTACGTCATTGTTTGTCACCCGCACTGTTTAAGCTCTCCATGTAGTCTTTCTTTCTCTTCCTTTGCTTCTTACGCCTAGTAATACTGTTTTCCCTATTCCATCTCTTCTGTGTATATCCTGCATAAATTACATTTGTCTTGTCTTTGTGATTGTAATAAGTGATTCGCGTGACACCCGCAGCCCTGAATCATCCATCATGTGCCATGCCGATAAACGTGGGCGGTCATGATTCACCATTCACTCGATCACCAGAGTCGTGGATCAGCACAGTGTTACTGTCTCGACCATGCCACGTTGCGAAGCCATCCAGGTATTTACTTATTTGCCTCCCCTCAGTCTTGCCAGTTGCCACATCATCATCAAGTGCCGTGCCGGCTGGCGTAGGCGTTCATGGCTCTCCACAGATCTCGGTCTTTGGTGTTCTGGATCAACTCTGCTGATGATATTCCTCCATGCCACCGTCTCAAGTCCGTCCAGCATCATTTCTCTTGGTCTGCCTCTGCCTCTCTTCCCCTCGATCTTTCCAGTTGTCACGATGTTCTCTAATGCCTCTCTTCTCATCACATGACCAAAGAAAGCTGTTTGTCTCTTTCTTATTGTTGTATATAGTGTTCTAGTTTCATTAGCCTCTTTCAGGCAATCGTTGTTAGTTACTCTGGCAGTACAAGGAATTCGCAACATTCGTCTTAAAAACCACATCTCTGTTGCTTCTAAGTTCTTCCTAATTTGTTCATTTACATTCCAAGATTCGCTGCCATACAGCAAAACTTGTTCTATATAGCATTTTAGCACTCTCTTTCTTACATTCATTGATAGCGACTTATTGCATAAGATACTCTTCATTTTCTGAAATGCTGTCTTTGCCTGCCCTATTCTGCTCTTAATCTCTGTTGTACATCTTCCATCTGATGTTATAAGTGCCCCTAGGTATTTAAAATTATCCACTTGGTTGAGAATTTCCCCTTCTATTTCTATGTCACATTTTGGTGTCCCCATTTTTTTTATATCACCATTGTTACTGTTTTCTTGATATTCAAGGAGAGTCCTTTCTGTGCACTCTCTGTTACTACAATGTCCAACAATTGTTGTAGGTCTGTTGCATTATCCGCCACCAATACTGTGTCATCTGCATAGCGTATATTGTTTATATTATATCCTCCGATTAGTATTCCTGGCTTCTCTTTGATCTCTCTCATTATTACTTCGCTATATAGGGAGAAGAGATCGGGTGACAAGACACACCCCTGTCGTACTCCTAGCTTTATCTGTTCGTAACTACCCTCTTTATTTCCCATTTTAATTGCTGCTACTTGGTTCCAGTATATATTCTTTATTATTCTTAAATCTTTCCCATCAATGTTGATATCTTCCAACATTTTAATCAGCTCATCATGTTTTACTTTATCAAATGCCTTAGTATAATCTATGAAGCATAAATATATGTCTCTCTGTTTCTCTATTGACCTTTCTATTAGTGTTCGTAATATATATATTGCATTGTTTGTACCCTTTCCTTCCATAAAACCATACTGTTCTTCACTAATTTCCATTTTTATTTTCTTTCTTGTTCTTCTCATTATAATTCTGAGTAGAAGCTTAGTGACATGGTTTATGAGGTTAATTGTACGAAAATCTTCGCATTCAATTGCTCCTGGTCTCTTTGGTATTGCTATAAATACAGATTTCAGCATATCGCTCGGTAAATATCCACTGTTGTAAATATCATTCAGCATTTTGGTTAATATATCTACCCCAAATTCTCCCAATACTTCTAATTCTTCTACTGTGATTTCATCTGGCCCAGCTGTTTTTCCTTTCTTCATATGTTTCATAGCGTCAGCGACTTCTTCTTTTAGAATAGGTGGGCCTTCTAAGTTACTTTCTTCTGTTAATTCTTCCCTTTCTCCATTATATAATTCTCTTATATACTCATTCCACCTCTTCATTATAGCACCTTCCTCCAATAATATCTTTCCTGTTTTTGATTTCAAACACCCTGTATTTATTCTTATTTTTCTTCCTGTGAGCTCACTGATTTGTCTGTGCATACTTTTTTTGACCTTTAATGGAATTTAATTCAATTTTTTTTGCATTGCTCGTTTAACCAACTTTCTTTTGCCTTCACACATTTATCTCTTATTTCTTTATTTATCTTAGCATACTCTTGTTTGTCATTTTTATTCTGTTTCCTTTTGTCCATCAGCATTA
Organism: Cepaea nemoralis; assembly: GCA_014155875.1. Classification (NCBI taxonomy): domain Eukaryota; kingdom Metazoa; phylum Mollusca; class Gastropoda; order Stylommatophora; family Helicidae; genus Cepaea; species Cepaea nemoralis. The sequence goes on along the minus strand of JACEFZ010009288.1, from coordinate 78,966 downwards.
AGATTTCTTCATTCATCCATTTTTTCTTAGCTTTTTGGCTTCTCTCCGGTAATATTTCTTTGCTAGTTTGATGAGTGGAGTCCCTTAACATTTCCCATTGTTCATTTATACTCTGTACTTTAGCTATTGCATTGTACCTATTTTTCACAGTCACTCTGTATTGTTCTTGAATTTCTTTATCTACTTTCAGAACCTCTTTATTAAGTCTCAAGTTCTTAACCATTTTTCCCCTCTCTTTAATCTTACTTTTATTTGTCCACATAGTGGTACATGATCACTATTACCGTCAGCACCAGGCATTGTCTTTACATTAATTAATGCATTTCTAAATCTTTTATTAATAAGTATGTAGTCAATTTGGTTGCGTATTTTCATATCAGGGCTTTTCCATGTGTATAGTCGTCTTTTATGGTGTTTAAACCATGTGTTTCCAATTATCATATCATTAATATTTGCCCATTCTATTAGTTTCTCTCCTCTTTCATTTCTTGTACCTAAACCGTAATTCCCCACTATATCCTCTATTTTTCCCTTTCCTACTTTTGCATTAAAATCTCCCAGTATTATTTTTATTTCTTGTGATCCAATTTGAGCTATTGCCATTTCTACTTCATCGTAAAAGTGTTGTATTTCTTCATCACTACTGCTTGTTGTTGGTGCATATACTTGTATAATATTTATATCTATTGGTTTGCCTTTGATTTTGACCATTATAACTCTATCTGAAATACACCAGTATCCATTCATAGATTTGGCTGTTTTTTCATCAAATATTATTCCTACACCTTTTTCATGTGTGTCCCCTCCAGAATAAATTATTGTGTGTTTGTCGGTTATAATTTTGCCAGATCCCTTCCATCTCATCTCACTTATGCCTAGTATATTCATTTTCATGTTTTCCATTTCTCTTAGAACATTGTTTAACTTTCCTAGCTCATTTAATGTCCTAACATTCCATGTTCCTACTCTAAATTTATTTAGTTTAGTTATAGTTTTAGTTTTGCCATCAGTAGCTGGATGACGGTCTGGTGTCACCTGTGGCTCATGACTGTCCCTACCGGACGAGGATGTCCTAAGACAGCCATTAACGTCGTTCACTATTTCTGAAATGTGTGTCGCCATGAAATCTTGGGAAGATAATGTGGTGGTTTCCCCTTGCCTTCCACATTCACATGGTGGTCTTTTAACTCTGCCTTTGACAGCCATTTCCGACTGTCAGGACAAGTGAGTGCCCTGCTCTGCTCAGCTGCAGAGTTGTCCACTTATTCCGATGGATACTCGGTCCCCAGAACTGTGTTAGCCACACCGTGGTGTGTTTCCATCCTCTACCGCGGGGAGGTGCAGTTGGGATTTTCCCTTCATAAAGTTATGGTCTATGACCAAAACTCTCCAGTACTTTTTAGTTCTCTAATTTATTTTTCTCATAACATGCCCAAACAAATTTGATTGTCTACGTCCAATTTCTCTAATCAGTTTACGATTTTCATTTGTTTCTTGTAGGACATGGTCATTGGTTTTTCTGTCTGTCCATGATATATTGATCAGATGTTTATCAGCTTGTTTGCTCATTGTCCACGCTTCACATCCATACAAAAGTACAGGTTCTATGTAGCACATCAACACTCTTTTTCTCGTTACAGCTGACACATTTTATTGGTCAGTTATGTTTTTTCATCGTACAGCCCTGACTACTTCAACATTTTATGTTCTCCTCTCACCACGAGTGTCCTCAACGTTCTTCTACAAAAACACAATTCGTTTCGCCGCAATTTCAAACATAATATATATATATATATATATATATATATATAGATATATAGATATATATATATATATATATCTATATTATATATATATATATATATATATATATTATATAAAGAGGCGACAAGGCAAGATAATCGTCTTCTTGCACCTGGGTTCTATTGCCACATGGATCGGTCTCATTCCGTAGAGTGTTCTGTGGAAAACGTCGCAGGGAGTACGAACTTAGTGGCGCCAGAGCGACACACAGGAGTCTTCGGGAAAAAACAACAACAATTTTCTCATGAACAGAATGACAAATTAATACAGAATATGGACGAATTATGCAAACACTGAAATATGAGAATCATTGTCTATGGCACTAGTGGCTGCAAGTTGAGGAGGCATAAACACCACGGGATCATCAGTAGATGCGCCATCGAGTGGTTGGAGGAAAATAGCGAGTTTTGAAAACACCACTCATCGACACATTGAATACGGACAGAAGGGAAATACATCATCATCCGGTGCCCTGTTCATGTTGGATAACTTGACCCCTAAAAATTCTTTCAAAATTTCTCCGAAAATGTCCCCGTGAACAGAATGACGATGGTCGAACTCAACCCGCAAACTTCGGAGCGCGAGGCATCAACCTACTATATGCTTTTTTTTTTTTTTTTTGCATATCCTTTTACAGGACATCGCTGTCAACATCAGCATCTTTCAGCTGTCTGTTGATTTCTTGGCAAGATTACGCTCAGTAGTTTGCCATTGCTTTCTGAGCGGCCGGCTCAATTATCCCGCAAGTCACCAGCGGGGATCGAACTGCTCCCAGCTCTCGCCCCGCTACGAGACTCTGCGTGATAAACGGGTTTACGGAGAAAGTGTTGTAACCCCTCAGCCAGAGAGACGGCTTACTATATGCTAGATAAGAGAAATAGCGGTTGCAGCAGAGTGTAATAACTGGGAATGAAAAACAGTTCGTTTTGTGTAAACTCCTGCGAAAAGGTGAGTATATACTAAACACGGACACAGTGTACATACCGTACAAGGAACCCAACAACGGTGAACATAAACCATGTGAGGAAAATCCCTCCCCCTCCCCCCACTCCAAACAATAACAAATATTCATTATTCGGAGGTCTTTCAAGAGCAGTGGTTCTCAAACGTTTGTGGTCCATGCATATGGTATATGTGAATATATAGACCAACACACACTCACAAACATACACACACACACATATATAAATGTATACACACACACACACACATACACACATATACACACACACGCGTATATATATATATATATATATATATATATAATATATTATATATATATATATAGATATATATATATATATATATATATATATATATACCCAAAACACAGACACACACGCACGCGCGCGCGCGCGCTCACACTTTATTCAAGAAAGGGGGATGATCGTGTTTTTGTGTCAGTCAAAACAGTCAATTGAAGTCAGTTTTGAGCCTGCAATCTATGGCCTTAATCCCCCCCCCCCCTCATGGAAACCCTAACATATCTCCCAGGAGGGGGGGGGGGGGTCCTCACCGGTTGAGAACCACTGTTCTAGAGAGAGCGCATGAAATGTTAGACGTTTTCCCTAGACGGGCGTACCCACAGCACATCCTGTCTACAGCTTTATGTCTTATAACAAGAGTGTCTCGACTTATGTCCTTTGTCAAGAAAACGCGACCTCCAAATAATGAACCCAAACTAATCCTCGCCTTGCATCCACATGCCCAGGCCATCAAATAATAATTTCCCCCTGTACTGGTCAATCCTGAGATCAGACCTGAGATCACTCGTGAGTGTTTCCTAGCGGACCTATGGTAATCTTTAGCTGAAACAAACATCCCAGTGGCCACTTTGTTCACAGTCGCAGCCCCCCCCCCCTTTCCGTTTTTTTTTTACAGTTACTTCATCTGTGGATACATTTAACTGTCACCGGAAGACGTGCTTGACATACCCACACGTTATTCCATCCATCCATCCATCATGTGCCATGCCGGTAAGCGTGGGCGGTCATGTTTTGTCATCTCACTCGATCACCAGAGTCGTGGATCAGCTCTGTGTTTCTGTCTCGACCATGCCACGAGGCCAAGCCATCCAGGTATTTGCTTCTAGGTCTTCCTCTTGGTCTGTTCCCTTCGATCTTACCAGTTGTCACCAAGTTCTCCAATTCATTTCTTCTCATAACATGCCCAAAAAATTTTGACTGTCTGCGTCTAATATCTCTAATCAGTTTACGATCTTTATTTGTTTCTTGAAGGACCTGTTCATTGGTCTTTCTGGCTGTCCATGGTATTCTTTGCATTTTCCTCAGAAACCACAGTTCTACAGCCATCAGATGTTTTTCAGCTTGATTGCTCATTGTCCAAGCTTCACATCCATATAAAAGTACAGGTTCTATGTAGCACCTCAACACTCTTTTTCTCAGTTTCAATTGACATCTTTTTATTGGTCAGTATGTTTTTCATCTTGCTAAAGGCTACCTTAGACATGGCGATTCTTGTTCTAATCTCTTCAAGGCATCTCCCATCAGATGTTATTACTGTTCCGAGATAATTGTACCTATTCACTTGTTGAAGAATATTCCCATTTACTTGTATATTACATTGTGGTATTTCGTTCTTCCTAGTGACGACCATAATCTGTGTCTTTTTACAATTTAATTCTAACCCTCGTTGTTCACTGTGTGTAACAACTGCATCTACTAAATGTTGCAGGTCCTGTTCATTGTCTGCAATCAAGACTGTATCGTCTGCATATCTAATGTTATTGATGCATCGTCCCCCAATGTTGATTCCTTCCATATCTTCAATATTTCTGAAAATATTTTCACTGTACAGGGAAAACAGATCTGGAGACATTACACATCCCTGTCTCACACCTCTCTTGATAGGCTGATATTGGCCTACTTCATTATCAACTCTTATGGCAGCTTGTTGTTTCCAATATATGTTTTTTACAAGTCTAAGGTCTTTTCCATCAATTTGTAGATCTTCAAGCATCCTTATCATGTCGACATGTCTCACTTTATCGAAAGCCTTTGTGTAGTCAATAAAGCAAAGGTGTAGATCTTTGTTTACTTCTATAGATCGTTCAATTACGGTTCTCAGTAAATATACAGCATTTACTGTACCCTTTCCTTCTACAAACCCACATTGTTCTTCTCCTATTTCAGGTTGTATTTTCCTCCTAATTCTTTGCATGATAATTCTTAGCAAAATCTTCGTGATGTGACTCATTATACTAATTGTTCGATGTTGATCACATTCCAAGGCTCCTGATTTCTTTGGATTGCAATAAATCCAGCAGAGTAAATAATCTTATAATCATCTCCTGTCCTTATCCCTGCCCCTTTCCATCTCGTTTCCGATATTCCTAATATGTTAATCTTCTCTCTCTCCATTTCTTGTTTGATGTTTTCTAATTTTCCATCTGCATTCATTGTTCTAACATTCCAAGTTCCTACTTTCAATGATATTAATCTTTTGCACCTAGTAGCCTGTTGACGGTCTGGAGTCACCTGGTGCGCATGACTATCCCTACTGGGCGAGGCTGCTCCTATGGAGCACCCATTTACGCCGTTTCTCTGATTATCGATGAGTCCACACAACATGATTTTCTTGGCATTTATAAAGAAGGTAGTTTGCCATTGCTTTCCTTCCTAGCAGTGACCATACTGGTCAGTGACCGTAGCCATTGTCTCCTCAAAAAAAAAGAGATCCTCTGCCTACCGTGAAGGTGAAGACCATAACCTACAACTATCTGTCGGCTGCTCTCCAACTTCATCCACCACCTGCACCCATGGCTTCACGTAACCCTGATCGGGGGGCTAAACGGGTACTCCACCTTGCCCAAGGGTGTCCCGTAGGCTAGCGGAGGGAAGGAGGCGCCTTTCTTCTCCTTTGATAGGGGATACCCCTACCCCGCTACCCGCTACTTTATTCAGACACACAGAATATCACATTTCCCTTAGGCACTTATTCATTTAAAGACGCATATACCATAGCGTAATATATGTTATTATTTGCAAACGATGTAACAAGAAGTATACTGGACAGAGTGTAGACGACTAGCCGACCGCTTTAGGGAAGACTTTAGGGATATCATTTACTGGACAGAGTGTAGACGGCTAGCCGACCGCTTTAGGGAAGACTTTAGGGATATCATTTACTGGACAGAGTGTAGACGGCTAGCCGACCGCTTTAGGGAAGACTTTAGGGATATCATTTACTGGACAGAGTGTAGACGGCTAGCCGACCGCTTTAGGGAAGACTTTAGGGATATCATTTACTGGACAGAGTGTAGACGGCTAGCCGACCGCTTTAGGGAAGACTTTAGGGATATCATTTACTGGACAGAGTGTAGACGGCTAGCCGACCGCTTTAGGGAAGACTTTAGGGATATCATTTACTGGACAGAGTGTAGACGGCTAGCCGACCGCTTTAGGGAAGACTTTAGGGATATCATTTACTGGACAGAGTGTAGACGGCTAGCCGACCGCTTTAGGGAAGACTTTAGGGATATCATTTACTGGACAGAGTGTAGACGGCTAGCCGACCGCTTTAGGGAAGACTTTAGGGATATCATTTAAAACTCGGACAAACCTGTCTCTAGCCATTTTAATTATTCTGATCACAATGGAGTTGACGATGCATGGGTCATAACATCGAAGCCATGCTTCTCTGGCGACTTCATTAGGTCTAAAATTGAAAGCCAGTTAATCAACTCTTTGGCATGCACCCATCCAGCGGGCATCGATACTGTTATAGATGTAACCGTATAACTCTGCTGACTTAACTCTATATATCAATATCCAATTGATTTCACACCTTTGGCCAAGCATTTCTTATTTTACACCTTTCACAACTAAATTAGGCTCAACATTTGTGCCACATTCCTAGCAACGCATAAATTGTGTTTTAATATTAATAAATTTCTTGTTTTTCGTTTCATCTATTTGTGTTGTTCCGTTCCTGATGAAGATTTGTATAATCGAATCGTCGTTTGTTGTGCCTTAGTATACTTATTTTAATTTTATTATGATATATATTTTCGGATTTTAAAATTTTTAAAAATTTGTTGTTTTTATTTCCCCGTGCGATTTATGTTCACCATTGTGGAGTTCGTTGTAAAGAGTTCGTTGTAAGGAGTTCGTTGTAAGGGATGTACACTGTCCGTGTTTAGTATATCTCACCTTTTCGCAGGAGTTACACATACCTAACTATTTTTATTTCCTATTATAAGCGAGTTTTAAGTTGGTTTCGATCGAATATCTTCTATGTTGTTGTTCGTTCGACATCTCTAACATTTGGTTGTAGAGCAGATTCTATCAGCTCTCGTTAATCTGAAATAGCTGTTAGGAAATCTCCAAGTTGTGAGGCATTTTGTAAGATACTGTAATATACAACCCCGCACTGCGATCTAGCATTTAAGCGTAACTGATTCTCTGCCGCAGACCGATAGGTCGGTTCCACGGACCTAATGTCGCACCCGCGAACCGACCTATCGGTTCGGTATATTGTGCGTTTATTGATCCATTTCTCCATTTTAGTCCACAAGTTTTAGTGTCACATTGAATTAAACATTACAACGAAAGATTTGGCTTCCGCCTCTGTGCAAGAGCACACTAGGCCCCATTTCATGTTTAGGAGAAATTGAGTTTGGTGTGATTCGAAATAATTGTTGTGATTCGAAATTCGAAATGACAATACCAACACCTTCTCGGCCAGGACCTCATATATTTTTAATAAAATTACAGTCTTAAATAATTTTATATTATAGTTATTGTGATGTAAAGGACTTTGTGAAAGATTCTAAAATTTATATCACGTGCAGTAGTCAGTTAATTTTGAAGACGATCATAATTTCAAATGAAATCTAACAGTGAAAGTTCCTCATATTATGATGGCAAATGCCGACTTATGCTTTCGCTGATAAGCCACACTTGTGCCACTAAATTTACTTTGCCTATAACACAGTATTTAAGGAGTATTTAAATAATTAAATTTAGAAGAATAATAATTGTTTGATTATGTGGTTGTTTCGGGATTTGAAATTTAAATATTGAGCACAACCCACTACTGGCAACGCCGATCGCATTCTGGTATGAACCCAAGGCCTATCCACGTCAATATGGAAACACTATACTCGAGTTTCGCCCTCATTTGAGCTCGTCAGTAGTGCATATCCCTGACCGGATCCGGAAACAGTCCCGGATCACGCGCGTGAAGCGGGTGTGTAACCACGTGGCACACACTGGACACACCAAATTATCACAACAGAACATCACAACGCTACCCATCGTAGGCTATGCTCAAGATTGCCCAATCGCCGCGACCGACGTCCGTCAATCGATGGGACCCGAACGATCAGGACTTCTCACTGGCAAGGAACACCAGGCCTCCTAAATCCAGTGAGCAATAATCAATTGATTATGTGGTTGTTTCGGGATTTGAAATTTAAATATTGAGCACAACCCACTACTGGCAACGCCGATCGCATTCTGGTATGAACCTAAGGCCTATCCACGTCAATATGGAAGCACTATACTCGAGTTTCGCCCTCATTTGAGCTCGTCAGTAGTGCATATCCCTGACCGGATCTGGAAACAGTCCCGGATCACGCGTGTGAAGCGGGTGTGTAACCACGCGGCACACACTGGACACACCAAATTATCACAACAGAACATCACAACGCTACCCATCGTAGGCTATGCTCAAGATTGCCCAATCGCCGCGACCGACGTCCGTCAATCGATGGGACCCGAACGATCAGGACTTCTCACTGGCAAGGAACACCAGGCCTCCTAAATCCAGTGAGCAATAATCAATTGATTATGTGGTTGTTTCGGGATTTGAAATTTAAATATTGAGCACAACCCACTACTGGCAACGCCGATCGCATTCTGGTATGAACCCAAGGCCTATCCACGTCAATATGGAAACACTATACTCGAGTTTTGGTGTGTCCAGTGTGTGCCGCGTGGTTACACACCCGCTTCACGCGCGTGATCCGGGACTGTTTCCGGATCCGGTCAGGGATATGCACTACTGACGAGCTCAAATGAGGGCGAAACTCGAGTATAGTGCTTCCATATTGACGTGGATAGGCCTTGGGTTCATACCAGAATGCGATCGGCGTTGCCAGTAGTGGGTTGTGTTCAATATTTAAATAATAATTGTAACCAAATAAAAAAATAGAGTTCATTTTGTTTCTCATTACTATACTCCTTAGTAATGTGCCTGGTGTGTTCCTGACATTTTACATTTTGTGTGAACATTATGTGCTTCAAAATAATATGCTTTAACTTGCTTTACTTACTGCCATGACTTCCATAGTCAGGCTACTTATGGTAGAAAGAAAAATAAAGGACTTCCAGTCAAGATGGCGGCGGGCTGTCGTGTTGTTTTGAAACCGCTCCCTTTTTCACTTAGGAGATTTATAATTTCATCTCGTACTTGTAATTTCTGCGCTAGGGTGTAAACCAGGGGTTTTCTCTCAAGAATTTTGCCGGTGCAACGGAGGTTCGTGCAGCTGTGCGAATCAACTCTGAGTGTTTTTCGCAACATGTTTAGGTTACTGTGTAGTACACTAGTGGTGTGCAGTGAGTGTTTTTGATTTTCTTCATCATGGCAGACCAGAGTTTGTGCCCCGTACAAAGAAAGATAAAAAAAAAAAAGATGACAATGAGAAAGAAGAATATGATCATGTTGAGATTACTCGTGATGATAATAAGAATGATGACGACAGCAGTCACATGAAATCTCCATGATTATGGTAGATATTAAGCACCCACGCTTTGCACTTACTTAAAGAAAGGAGACCTCTCAAACATGGCTGAAATGAACGTATTGGGATGGAAACAAAGTCATCCACACTTTCCAAATTCTCCATATCGTATATAAGTGAATAATAAAGTTCAGTTCAGTTCAGTCGCGGTTCCAACATCACAGCAACGGGTTGTTCCCATTATGCTCCGTTCCTGTGCCAGTGAATATCACATAAACTGTTCTTCACTGCCCCATGTGAAAAGCCAAAAATACAGGAGTCTCGACAAACAACAGCCCGCTTAGGCACACTGTGCATAATGCCGCCAACAGAATGCCACCACAAAAGTCCTCCACGAACATTCATCCTTGATGGAAGTGGCAGTCACGTTCCCAACAAGATGTTCACCTACAAAGTCTCGATGTTTTTAGATGTGAACAATATAAATGACGAGACTCTTGCAACAACAGAAGAAACGACAACAACAACAACAACAACAACAACAACAACAACAACAACAACAACAACAACAACAACAACAACAACAACAACAACAACAACAACAACAACAACAACATCAACAGTAGCAGCAACAGCAGCAACAACAACAACAGCAGCAGCAGCAGCAACAACAATTATTAATATAGCACAAGGTCACGAAAACAGAGTACTTGATCTTCTTACACCACCTACCGCTTCACCCTCTCTTTTCTTGAAGAGTACACTGGGAGTAAAAGAAAGAATACATTTTGAGTGACTGTGTCATTTCATTTACTGCCAATATTGTACCTTGCAATGTAAGGCAGGGCGCTCTTGAGCCTGAGAAATTAAGGTCGCCTGGCTAGTGCAGCCGCCTCGAACTGTGCAGGTTAGAGGTTTCTTTTTGCCCCCGACAGAAAAAAACTCGACACCTTAACTTTCGATTCGGACCCGGATCTCCCGTAGGAGAATCCGGCATTCTAGCCACTCGGCCAGCCGCTCCTGTACCGAGTGACTCTAGCACTTAAATACAAGAATCAACGCCCAGGACACTAATGGCTGCAAGATGGCTGCCTGAACACCTTTGGAACATCTATAGATCTGCTAAGGAGTGGATCAAGGTTTGTAAAGCCTTAGATACACCAATCATCGGCAAACTGAAAATGGACAGATGGGAAATACATCATCATCCGGTGTCCTGTGTATAAATGTAACCCCTAACAATCTATTGAAATCTCTCTCTATTATAAGCCATGTCTACTGCCCTTGTTATCTGTCACACATCGAGCTATCCACTGGTGGTCTTCCCATTCTCTGCCACCTATGTTCAATTGCCATGATAATTTCTGTTGTGGACTTTTGTGTCTGTTCTACATTTCCGACAGATTTTATCACCTCACTTTGTTTGCCTTAATGAGCAATCCTCTTGGGGATTACAATAAATGGCATTTTTTGGGTGTGAAGGTATATCTGTTTATGATTATTTAGGCAATGTCTCCTGCAGAAGTGTTTGATAGTTTAATGTCAACAGACTCTTACACAATGTCTAAAGAACAAAAGGAGAAGCAAAAGAAGAAGAAGAAATTGCGCCATTTCCATGCCATTTTGGCGTATCGGCGACAATATTTTTGTTTTATGATTTCTTGACCGAAGGAGTTGAGTTCGTACACAAATCAGCTTTCGAATATTATATTACAAAACCGCATGAATTGTCTTGTGCACTTTATTCTGCTTTCACAAACTCTCACAAAATGCACACTTTCATCTGGCTAACCCCGGCTAAGATTTGCCATCATTTCAGACAAACTTCGAGAACAATTTAGATCATCAGAAATTCCCTCAATAAGCAGCCATTATTTGCTGGAACCAGACACGAAGTAAAGACAATAACAAGTCAAAAATCGTCTGCGTCTGTGCTAGTTATTTTGGGCTGTCTCCCAGAAACCTAATAGAACCAGTTCTGGGAACCAACGTAATCCGAATTTAGTAACATCCAGATTTTTTCTTGTTAGAAATGTCAGACCAAGAGAAAAGAAGGACAGGGTCGTCATAGAGAAATACAAAATCTGGTATACGGACAGCTTCATTAAGATGTGACCACATGGGGCCTTTGTGAAGCGTAATTCACTAGTGTTGGCGGTTATTGGCAAATGTGTAATCAATGGTTGTAAGCAAAGAAGCCATGGAATTCTCGCATGTAATGTTTGCCCATATTTGGTAAAAGTATTCGACCGTATGTTGTAAGAATATTTTAACAATATTTAGCAAGAATATTTGATGATATGTGGTAACAGCATTTGATTATATGTAGTATTTGTCCATATGTTGTAAGAGTATGTAATTGTATGTAGTAAGATTTGTGGTTAAACATTTGCAAGAAACTTAAATCAGTATCAGTAAATACGTTACATTATTTAAACGAAAATGAAATAAATAAATACACGAAGAAGAGGTGGCGAAGAAGACGTTATAATAATAATAATAATAATAATAATAAGAAGAAGAAGAAGAAGAAGAAGAAGAAGAAGAAGAAGAAGAAGAAGAAGAAGAAGAAGAGAAGAAGAGAAGAAGAAGGAGGAGGAGGAGGAGGAGGAGGAGGAGGAGGAGGAGGAGGAGAAGGAGAAAGAGAAGAAGAAGAAGAAGAAGAAGAAGAAGAAGAAGAAGAAGAAGAAGAAGAAGAAGAAGAGAAGAAGAAGAAGAAGAAGAAGAAGAAGATGATGATGAAGAAGAAGAAGAAGAAGAAGAAGAAGAAGAAGAAGAAGAAGAAGAAGAAGAAGAAGAAGAAGAAGAAGAAGAAGAAGAAGAAGAAGAAGAAATATTACTATACATAACAGAAACACTTTAAATCGAATATTTCGGGAAAGCTCTACACTGTTGTGAAGAATTTTCATTTAACGCTATCGACCGCAGAGAATTATATTCTCCTCCTCCTCCTCCTCCTCCTCCTCCTCCTCCTCCTCCTCCTCCTCCTCCTCCTCCTCCTCTTCTTCTTCCTCCTCCTCCTCCTCCGCCGCCTCCGCCTCTTCTTCTTCTTCTTCTTCTTCTTCTTCTTCTTCTTCTTCTTCTTCTTCTTCTTCTTCTTCTTCTTCTTCTTCTTCTTCTTCTTCTTCTTGAAAAAAAACAAACAATATTTGCCTTTCGAATATCATTATAAACAATTATAGATGACTGTTTTCTTGTTGTTAGTATAGCATGTAACAGTTTGTAGCACGTCATGTACTTGACGTCGCCATCAACCTCGGTATATTTTGACTGTGATTTTCTAGGCATGTTTTAAGATTAGCAGTGTGCCAATATTTTCTAAGCGACCGACGCTCAAACTATCGTAAACAAAAAATCAACGCAAATCTTTTTGCTTTCAAATCGCCTGCGGCTGATTTCTAACTCTGTCTGCTGGATTGTGGAACGCGTTGGCCACCCCATGTGCCATAAAGGCCGGCAGTATAGCATGCGGGGATATACCTGGATAGTTAATTGACGCTTGTGTTTTCGTGAATGTTATATTATTTGTAATATTATTGTTGTAAGTAGACGTTAAAAATTAAAGTCAAGGACCCTTTTACATGCCTTGAGAGCTATTAAGTATAAGGTGCTATCGCCATATTTGTAAAGGCCAGTTGTCACTCGATGGATGATATGGTCAGTATCACATCTACCGCCTTTACTTCCCAATACATTATATGGTATTCACCCTAAGTTAGATCGATCTGGGAGCCCAGGCCTTTTTTAACAAGATGTCCCGATGTGGATTCAAACCCATGACTGCCGGGTGGGCAGGCAAGAGAGAATGTCCTATAAAGCATACATGTATAAATACATGTCTCAGAAGTTTAGTTTAGTTTAGTCGACGGATGAACACACACACGGGTGTTTCTCATAAGTGCTCCGTTCTATTCCTAACGCAAGGCTGAGTCCAGAGAAACTCAGCTCAGTGCACGAACTCAGTAGCACCGGCGAGGATCCTGAATTTCTTTGGGTAGAATTTTATCTCGAAATTTTGCCCGGACAGCGCCGTTAGGTTACTCTTTTTCGATTTCCAACTGCCAATGGATTTTTTACGTGCGCAACAATACACACGGGCGTCCAATATCATACCCAGAGACCAGGAGAAATTTTGTTACTAGACGTCCACGAGAAAAAACTCCCCGTCCTTATCGAGGCTTGAACCCGGGAATTCCAGCACTCGAGGCGGACACCATACCTCGAGACCACTCAGCCCTCTACGTCTCAGAAACACAAGTCAACGAAGTATCGGGAATTACCTATTGATAACCTTTCAAGTCTTTAATTTGCTAGATTCTTTCTCTTTTACTTGTAATATGTATTCCATATGCCCTTTTAATATACTAATTTATTATATTTGTATCGCTGACATTTGAGTCTCAACAACCACAATGAAAATGGAGAAATATAATTTGTGGAGTATAGTACTGAGCGAGTGTTCTGTTGTTAGTTTAATCTATGCAGGATTTCCCGTGTATTACCAGCAAAAAATAGTAAAAGTGTAACCTACCATACATGTCATAAGAGGCGATACATGTGGCATGGTATAGCACTGGCAAAGAATAGTAAAACTGTAACATACCATGCATGTCGTAAGAGGCGATACAGGAGGCATGGTATGGAACTGGCTACCCCATCCCGTAGACAACTTTATCTGCACAATCCAACCGACATTGAATAAGTCTAAATTCGAGGAAAGAAGAAGGACTCGGGCAGTAAGCTGAAATGAAGCTCTTCTAGTGCAGTATGACGCGATGTGGTGAGAGTGGCAAGGAGACAGGATCGCTGCCTTACCTCCGTTCACACAGGAGAATCACCAGGTCTAGCACATGGAACGTTAGAACTAAGTATGAACTGCGAGAGACAGCACGTGAAGTAGAAGAAATGGAATATTATACGCGAAATAAGATGATTAACATGGATAGAGCTGAGGAGATAGCAAAAGATATGACATCTTGGTGCTAGTTGGTTGTGGGGTTGCAATCGGGGATCAGAGACTTAGATGGAGAAAAATAACAAGAAGCAGTGGAGCAGTAGCAACAACAGCAAAAACATAAGAAGAGAAAGAGGAAGAGGAAGAAGAAACGAAGCATGATCGCTTGTCTACCTAGTCTTTTATGTAACCAAGGCAGTTGCAATCAGTATCTGTTTATCGGAAATGATTTCTTTTTCAGTAAAAACGATCTTCTAAAGTGCGCTTAGTTCGCCCTATTTGACTGAAACACTTATACAGAGTCAATCGACAGTCGTATTACTTTACTCGTCAAGTGTTTCCAGCCACTACAATGTAATTCCCTGTGGAAAGAACTTATGTTAATTTACTCCATTTGCCCACAATTTCCACACGCCAGCCACACAATGAACATCAAGACAGCGGGCACCTGCAAAAATGTTTTAGCACATTCCATGAATATTTACTTAGGTAATGCGATGCAGAGGGCGCCAGTTTCGGGACGCATACTGACCAGTAAGTCTCGTCGCATCCCTGAGGGGTATTCTTGGCAAAAACTTGTCTGGATAATGAAAGGAAAATATACTATGGTTTCTGAGATGTAGTTTTTCGAGGACTGCAAATTTTGTATGCTGCGAGACTGCACGAGAATATAAATAATTCCCTTCATGATGGTAGACAATCAGCACCAACGCCTTGCATAGTGTTAGATCGTTCCCGTTGAACTGTTGGAGTCGGTTGTAGTATCTGTTTCCTGATGTTTCAAAGTGCAGTGTTCTAATAGAAAGGTGGTCAATGGTCTCGTAAAGGCCAGAACACTGCTCGCACTGGAGTCCATGTCGGACATTGATACAACTAAGGTAGCTAATGTCTCTACAATGTCCTTTTTTAAACTAACAACTTAGGTTGTGGTTCTTTTCTATTAATGCAGCGAATACTGTAATTAACGTTGTTTTTTTTTTTTTTTTTGCATATCCTTTACAGGACATATATATTTGCATATCCTTTACAGAATTTTATAATGACATAGAGTCTGCCTTAAAGAAATGTAAAAATTCAGAAATAAACATCATAATAGGGGACTTCAATGCAAAAGTAGGAAATCAAGGAGATAGATACACAGTAGGAAACTATGGTTTAGGAGAGAGAAATGAAAGAGGATACAGACTCGTAGAGTGGGCAAAAGAACAGGAAATGATTGTTGGAAACACCTGGTTCAAACAACACCATAGAAGATTATGGACATGGAGGAGTCCTGATACCAGGATTAGAAACCAGATTGACTACATTCTGATTAGCAGAAGATTTAGAAACGCATTAACAATAGCAAAAACAGTTCCCAGTGCTGATTGTTATAGTGACCACAGATTACTCACAGGAACATTGAGGATAAAGTTGAAGAAAGTCAAGTATATAACAGGAAACACTAAATATGATTTGTGTACATTGAGTAATGACAAAGAAATACAAAACAAATTCAACATAGAAGTACAGAACAGATTTGAAATTCTGACTGATCTAGAGGTCCTATTCCAGGATTGGATGATCAATGGAAAATGTTAAAGAATTCAATCAATGTGGCTGCAGAAACAACTATTCCAAAATTAAAGAAGGTGGGTCGTAAGAAATGGATGACTGAAGAAATTTTACACCTCATGGAAACAAAAAGACTCAGCAAAAATAATTCTGTCAAATATGAAGAAATTCACAGACAATTCAGAACATTATGTAAGGAGGCAAAAAAAGCATGGCTTGAGGAAAAGTGCTTAGAAATTGAAAGCCAACACAACAGTCAAAATACCAAATTAGTGCACAAAAGAATTCAGGAACTTACTAATAAAAGAACAAGTACATCAACCGGGTGTCTAAAAACTGAAGATGGCAAAATCATAATAGAAAAAGACCAGATTCTACAGGTATGCACAGATTATGTGAAACACCTTTATGATGATAACAGAGACGAACAGTATGATATTAGATTTAATAATGAAGGACCGCCAATTTTGGAGATGGAGGTTCGAAATGTTCTTAAGCATATGAAAGCTGGCAAGGCCCCCGGTGCAGATAACATCACAACAGAAATGATTAAAGCTTTAGAAGAATTTGGACTAGATCAAGTCACCAGACTGCTGAACACATTATATGATACTGGAGATATACCTCCTGAATTATGTAACTCTATATTTATTGCAATCCCAAAGAAATCAGGAACCCTGGAATGTGATCAACATAGAACAATTAGTATAATGAGTCACATCACAAAGATTTTGCTAAGAATTATCATGCAAAGAATGAGGAAGAAGATACAACCTGAAATAGGGGAAGAAAAATGCGGGTTTGTAGAAGAAAAGGGTACAGTAAATGCTGTGTATATGCTGCGAACAGTTATTGAACGTGCTATAGAAGTAAACAAGGATATACATCTTTGCTTTATTGACTATACAAAGGCTTTTGATAGCGTTAGACATGTCAGCATGGTGGATATGCTTGCAGATCTACAAATTGATGGGAAAGATATTAGACTTATAAAAAACATATATTGGAAACAACAAGCTGCAATAAGGATTGATAATGAAGTGGAGCAGTATCAGCCAATTAAGAGAGGTGTTAGGCAGGGATGTGTGATGTCTCCAGATCTTTTTTCCCTGTACAGTGAAAATATTTTCAGAAATGTAGAGGATATAAATGGAATCAGCATTGGAGGACGAAACATCAATAACATTACATATGCAGATGATACAGTATTAATTGCAGACAATGAGCAGGACCTGCAACAATTAGTAGATGCGGTTGTTGTACACAGTGAGCAACTGGGGTTAGAATTAAATTGTAAAAAGACTCAGGTTATGGTCGTCAGTAGGAAGGAAAAAGTGCCACAATATAATATACAAGTAAATGGAAATAATCTTCAACAAGTGAATCGGTACAATTATCTTGGAACAGTTATAACATCTGATGGGAGATGCCTTGAAGAGATTAGAACAAGAATCGCCATGGCGAAAGTAGCCTTTAGCAAGATGAAAAACATTCTGACCAATAAGAAGATGTCAATTGAAACGAGAAAAAGAGTGTTGAGGGGATACATAGAGCCTGTTCTTTTGTATGGATGTGAAACTTGGACAATGAGCAGTCAAGCTGAAAAGCATCTGATGGCTGCAGAAATGTGGTTTCTGAGGAAAATGCAAAGAATACCATGGACAGACAGAAAAACCAATGACCAAGTACTACAGGAGACAAATGAACATCGTAAACTGATTAGAGAAATTAGACGTAGACAGTCAAAATTGTTTGGACATGTTATGAGAAGAAATGGATTGAAGAACTTAGTGACAACTGGCAAGATCGAGGGGAACAGACCAAGAGGAAGACCGAGAGGAAAATACCTGGATGGCTTGGCCACATGGCATGGATGAGACAGGAACACTGAGCTGATCCACGACACTGGTGATCGAGTGAAATGGCGAGTCATGACCGCCCACGCTTTCCGGCATGGCACATGATTGATTGATTGATTACAGGACATCGCATTCAACAGCAGCATCTTTCAGCTGTCTGTTGATTTCTTGGCAAGATTACGCTCAGTAGTTTGCCATTGCTTTCTGAGCGGCCGGCTCAGTATCCCGCAAGTCACCAGCGGGGGTCGAACCGCTCCCAGTTCTCTCCCTCTACGAGACTCTGCGTGATAAACGGGATTACGGAGAAAGTGTTGCAACCCCTCAGCCAGAGAGACCGGCAATTAACGTTTGGTTAGGGCATTTTATTAGAAATGTCCCAGACAGTTAACACTTATCCCCTTTCTGTCCCTGGTGATTAACACATTATGCGCATCTGTCCTAGATAGTTAACGTGCAAACCCTTTCTGTCCCTGATGGTTAGCACATTATGCCTATCTGTCCTAGACAGTTAACATTTAACTAACTTCTGTCCCAGACAATAAACTCCATCTGCTCCATGGTTGGCTGCAGGACTTTACGTTAAGTTAATATTGGTCTTGTACATAACTACATAACCAGCTAAGAAAAACACTTAATTTACAGGGCGTCACGAAACGCGTGGTGAGTTGCTTGGTTTAATCTAATCAACTGGAGTCTCTTGGGATAAGTGGTTAAGCCGTCTGCTCTGAGAACAGAAGGTTCGTTAGCTGGCTCCGTCATTCAGTTCTGGAGTGCAGTTCTTTATGAGACCCCTTGCCGGATCTAGACAGTTGGCAATGTCTGCGACAATGTCGGCAGTCGGTTTGGTGCTATGCGGGGGAGAGACCCAGCTATATTATGCTATATAGGATATGATTCGATGCAACGAAGTCGAGCCTCTTGCATTTTAACCTTTTCATCCTTTTAATCCACGAATAACGTGGACCTCGTAGGGCAGTGGTTCTCAACCTTTTTTGGCCCTTGTCCCCCTTCACCATATTTTCAGAACGTCATCCCCCCCCCCCCTTCCTATCAAAAATTTGGCCCGTGCTCCCCTTCACCGTATTTTCAGAACGTCATTCCCCCTCCCCCTTTCATATTTCCTATCTAAAAATCCCCCCACCCCTACACAGTATACGTAAAAATGGAAGGTAAATTTAATAGCATATACTAAAACAAGTCTAGACATCCACATAAAACATGATTTGTGGGTCTACTTACTTTATAAAATGAATTTTAGAAGGATGAGACGTACATAACTGTAAAGTATGAAGGGAAAAACAATATCAAGTAATCGGTTCTTGTATTAACGCGATCTTGAAATGGTCTTCATTCCCCCCCCCCCCCCTGGAAACCCTAAAATTCCCCCTGGGGGGGGGGGGGAATTCCCCACCGGTTGAGAACCACTGTCGTAGAGGTACCTGATGGGAGCATCAACACAAGGTTCCTCGGCGATACTTTCTAAGTGAATGATTACCGTTACCTGTCTATTCTGTAGCGTACCAATGGTAGAATTATCTTTGTCGTCCTCTGCTTCGTATCATTTTTGTGGGGGGCAGGGGTGGGGGGTGTATTATTGGAGACTACTTACATTGCACACGGACATCGCCGTAAGTGCCCCAGCTTCCGCCCATAGATTACACAAGGAGAATCTAAGCACAGTGCCTGAACTCCTTAAGATCGACTAGAATCAATGTGCTTATAATAGAATCAATCAACGAATCAATCATGTGCCATGCCGGAAAGTGTGGGCGGTCATGACTCGCCATTTCACTCGATCACCAGTGTCGTGGATTAGCTCAGTGTTCCTGTCTCGTCCATGCCATGTGGCCAAGCCATCCAGGTATTTTCTTCTCGGTCTTCCTCTTGGTCTGTTCCCTTCGATCTTGCCAGTTGTCACCAAGTTCTCCATTTCATTTCTTCTCATAACATGTCCAAAAAATTTTGACTGTCTACGTCTAATTTCTCTAATCAGTTTACGATGTTCATTTGTCTCCTGTAGTACTTGGTCATTTTTTTTTCTGTCTGTCTATGGTATTCTTTGCATTTTCCTCAGAAACCAGATTTCTGCAGCCATCAGATGCTTTTCAGCTTGACTGCTCATTGTCCAAGTTTCACATCCATACAAAAGAACAGGCTCTATGTATCCCCTCAACACTCTTTTTCTCGTTTCAATTGACATCTTTTTATTGGTCAGAATGTTTTTCATCTTGCTAAAGGCTACTTTCGCCATGGCGATTCTTGTTCTAATCTCTTCAAGGCATCTCCCATCAGATGTTATGACTGTTCCAAGATAATTGTACCGATTCACTTGTTGAAGAATATTTCCATTTACTTGTATATTACATTGTGGCACTTCTTCCTTCCTAGTGACGACCATAACCTGAGTCTTTTTAAAATTTAATTCTAACCCCAGTTGCTCACTGTGTACAATAACCGCATCTACTAATTGTTGCAGGTCCTGCGCATTGTCTGCAATTAATACTGTATCATCTGCATATCTAATGTTATTGATGTTTCGTCCCCCAATGCTGATTCCATTTATATCCTCTACATTTCTGAAATCAGAATCGCATATGCTATAAATTATAAATATCAGCCAGAAGCGGTTACAAGAACCAGATTTACTTAATCCAGATGTGATAAAAGAACCAGATTTTCTTCAGCCAGATGTGAGTGAAAGAACCAGATATGCTTCTGTCAGATGTGATAAAAGGACCAAATTTGATGCAGCCAGATGTGATAAAAGGACCAAATTTGATGCAGCCAGATGTGATAAAAGAGCCAGGTTTACTTCAGTAAGATGTGATTGAAAAACCCAGATCTGCTACAGCCAGGTGTGATAAAAGAACCAGATTTTCTACAGCCAGATGTGATAAAAGAACAAGAGTTGCTTCAGTCAGATGTGAGTGAAAGATCCGGATGTGCTACAGTCAGATATCACAAAATAACCGTTTTTGCGCCAGCCGGAGGTGTAAAATGAATTAACCAGATTAGCTCGAGCCAGATGTAATTAATAAATCGGATTTGCTCGATCCAAAATTCTTAAAGGGAACCAGATTTACTGGAG
Organism: Cepaea nemoralis; assembly: GCA_014155875.1. NCBI lineage: Eukaryota > Metazoa > Mollusca > Gastropoda > Stylommatophora > Helicidae > Cepaea > Cepaea nemoralis. The sequence goes on along the minus strand of JACEFZ010009288.1, from coordinate 58,003 downwards.
CCAGGTGAGGTTAAAAAACAAACAAACGAATCAGAGTTTCTCGAGTCAGATAAAGTAAAAATAACTAGATTTTCTCGTGCCAGATATGGTATAAATAATTAAATTGTCTCGTGTCAGATGCTTTAAAAATAATTAGATTTTCTCGTATCAGATTTGGTAAAAATAATTAGATTTTCTAGTGCCAGATGCGGTAAAAATAACTAGATTTTCTCAAGATAGATACAGTAAAAATAACTAGATTTTATTGTGTCAGATATAGTAAAAATAACTTAATGTTCTCGTGTCAGATGCAGTGAAAACTAGATTTTCTCAAGACAGATACATTAAAAATAACTAGAGTTTATCGTGTCACATGCAGTAAAAATAACTACATTTTCTCAAGACAGATGCAGTAAAAATAACTAGATTTTCGTGTCAGATATGGTAAAAATAATTAGATTTTTTAAAATGTCAGATGCAGTAAAAATAATTCGATTTTCTCGTGTCAGATATGGTAAAAATAACAAGATTTTCTCGTGTCAAATGCGTCATAAATAACTAGAATTTCTCGTGTCCAAGGCAGACATTGCAACCTCCCAACTAGTCCATCCCCTGCTTGGTCTAATTATCATCATATGCCATGCCGCCCGGTGGAGTTGTATCTCTGCAATAATCTATTCTTTGTGCCCTTGACAGGATCAATTGACAATCGTCACTGCCATCTTATCTTCCATCCATCATTTTATCCCCCTATAGTGCTCTGTCTTTAACACTCATCGATCTCCACGTGTGTCATAACCTTTCCTAGACCTTCTCGTTGCATAACGTATCCAAGAAATGACGATTATCTTGTCTCCATGTGGCTAATCATCTGTCCTTGCAAACTGGCCTCTTGCCGAGATGAAACGAGTGAGCAACATGTGTATTTTGAGCCCCGTCGAGCTGATCAATAGTCTGCGATTTCCTAATAAACTGACCCGCGACTCTGCACTATCCCCGAGGACAACCTCATTTGAGTTGGTAAATTTTCAAAGCATGCAAATCACGGGTCTGGGGAACCACATTCAATTTCTCCCGGTTCTTTCTCAAAATTGCAGCAAGCCTCAATCATTTGTGAGGTTACAACGTCTACACGTGAAGTCAAAGGACGCTTGTCTATGATGCAATTTGACTAACTGTTCACGCTGTTTCGTTGCTTAGTTCATGAGTTCCTCAGTTGTACGTTTTTTATGGATGCTAGACACGGTTCTATCCTTCATTTTGACGTGGAAGGTGTGGAGGGTGGAAAAATAATTTTTTAGCCCTCTGGATCCCAGCCTGTGTATCGCCACCTCAAGTGTTTTCTGGGAGGTAGGGTTCGACGTGGTTACGGTTAATGGAATTATTATTTCTTTTTTAAATGGAAACCTTCACCGCGAAAGGTATTACTTGCTTTCAATGTGCAAAATAAGCAATAGGACCCCTTTTCGGGTCATGCGGCGTCTTGGTTGTATTTCGCTAGCTCAATATCTTTAGACCAATCGGAACTCGAAGGGTGATATAGTCAATATTACATTGATCGCCTTTACTTCCCAGTAAATTTCCCGGTGTCTGTCTTAGGCTAGATAGACCTGGGACCCAGGTCACTGGAAACAAAACAAAAATACCTATATCAAAAGGGAATTCAAATTTACGAGCACCAGATCCGCAGGCATACTAGCTTGCTAGCGACTGTGCTACCGTGGTTATCTGTTTTATTATATGGCTATACTGAAATGGGGATTCTTTAACACTGTAGTTTTCAACCTTTTTTGGCCTATGCACCATATGTTCAGAATGTCATCGCCCCTTTCATATTTCCTCCGTATAAATTCCCCCCGACCCTATACAGTATACGTAAAAATGGAAGCTAAATTTAATAACACATACTAGAACAAGTCTAGGCATCTACATAAAAAGCGATTTGCGGGTCTACTTACGTTATAAAACGAATTTCAGAAGGGCGAGAAGTACAGAAACATAAAGCATGGAGAGAAAAACAACAAGAAGTAATCGGTTCTTGTATTAACGCGATCTTAAAATAATCTTAATTCCCCCCCTCCTCCCCCCCCCCCCACTTTCCAGCCTGGAAACCCTAAAATTCCCCTTAGGGGGAATTACTAGTCCAATAGTACTCCTAACAATATAACAGCCGAAATAGTCCAATAGTACTCCTCGCAATTTAACAGCCGAAAGAGTCCAATATTACTCCTAGCAATATAACAGCCTTTGTAGTCCAATAGTACTCCTAGCAATATAACATCCCCAATAGTCCAATATTACTTATTCAGTCTTTCGGTAGAGATTTGTTCGCCGGCGGGCCTATTCTCGCCGGTCGCGAGATCCGCACAGTGGAAGGATGGGGGATTTGCTTGCAATAGACAGGCAATATCTCCTGCGGCAGCTCTGGCGGGCCTATTCCCGCTGGTCGCGGGGTCCGCTTAAAGTCAGGTGGAGAGTCTGACGATAGTGCACGCTTTACACAGGTCCGGACACTTGTGATCGACAGATGTGCGCGCCCTTATGGTCCGGGCTCGTACGAGGCCCTCACCTGTGGGACTTGGCTGAACGTCTCTAAGCCGGGTCCCTTGGGTGTCAGGGTCTGGCCATAACTCGCCACCTGCTCGTGGTGGCGAGGTCGCGGTGGTTTTGACGCTGCGCCGCCAGCGTCTGCAGCCTACCTTGTGCCAGACGTATTGGTTACCCATTCCTCTGGGCAACACAAGGTTAGGCCGAGAGAGAGGTCATGTCGTTTGGGCGCCACATGATCCTCTTAAGCTCTGCCCAGACATTGTGATGGAATATTGGCCACATTCCAACTCACATACTTTGGTCTGTAAAGACTGCAAAGTGTCAACGACTCATAAACAATATAAAATGAAACAAAGTAGTGCAGCTTTACATAACATAATTAAGACACATACAGGACGTTGCGGCGATTAGCCTTCATCAGCAAACAAACACATTCACAAACACAACACTTAATCGTAGCCAATATTACTCCTAGCAATATATCAGCCGAAATAGTCCAATAGTACTCCTAGCAATATAACAGCCTAATAGTCCAATAATACTCCTCGCAATATAACATATCTAACAGTCCCATAGTACCCCTAGCAACATTACAGACCCCTAGTCCAATAGTGCTCCTAGCAATACAACATCAACACTAATAGTCCAATAGTACTCCCATTTGGAACCTTCATGGGAAAATAGAGGAAGCTATAAAATACACGAAATAAAGAAGTAGAGACAACAATGAATAATACGAGATGGACACGGAAAGAGCTGTAGCAGATGCAAAAGATAGACGGGTTTATCCCAGGTGGTCGAGGACCCATGCGAGATGAGATAAAAGGCAGAATATGCAAAGAACTCGCTCAACCGCCACACATTAAAAGTACTTCCCAGTTTTCCGTACTTGTCCTGCACTGCGAGATGCATTTGCGATAACCCTATTATCTGTGTCGCTGGATCCCACCTTTGATGTCAGCAGCAGACACATTAGCGTACATAACTATGGCGTGTGTTTGGATCAGCTTAATTTAGGGTGTTTTCCTGACTTCAACCTTTAGATAATTATTTCACACAGTGACTTATTAAAACTACACGTCAGTTAGCTAGTTAGTTAGTTATTCAGCAAATCATCCTCATTGTACATCAGCTTGATTCAGGATGTCTCACTGACTTCAACCTTTAGATAATTATTTCACACGGTGACCGATTTATACTACACAACAATTAGCTAGTTAGTTAGTTAATTATTCAGCAGATCATCGAATTATTAGTTCAAAAGTGGTCGCATCCTCTCTTCAGGCTCTCTCTCAGCGTGTACCAACTGATGAAACCAATTCTGTTTGTTGATAATTCTTCTTGAACTCCCCGCATGACGTTCTTGTCTAGCTTCACATCGTTTGACATAATGTTTTAGCCGTCTGGCAAAACCACATTCGTGCTTGATTCATTTATTCTTCTTGCTCTACGAGAGCGTTCAGGATGTCACGCTGTCTGCTTGTCCGTTCCCAATGGCAGCAACTGCACTTCAAGATAATCCATATTATGTGGGCTTCTCCTGAAAAAGAAAATAAATCATTCCGTGATAAGAGAGTTTGAGAGAAAGAGGCGCAGAGAAAAGACAAGAGAGAAGATGCTGGGCAGTTTGACCTTATTGTAAGGAGAAACATTTGAGTTATAAAAAAGCCGTAAAAGAGAAAAAAGGCTGTGAACAGACAGGATGACAAAAACCACAAGATATGGACTATAAGAAGACGTCCATTATAATAAGTGACATGCCGAATGGCGTAGGCGTTCATGGCTCTCCACAGATCTCGGTCTTTGGTGTTCTAGATCAACTCTGTTGATGATATTCCTCCATGCCACCGTCTCATTTCATCCAGCATCATTTCTCTTGTTCTGCCTCTGCATCTCTTCCCCTCGATCTTTCCAGTTGCCACGATGTTCTCCAATGCCTCTCTTCTCATCACATGACCAAGCTGGTTGTCTCTTTCTTATTGTTGTGTATATACTATACTAGTTTCATTAGCCTCTTTCAGACAGTCGTTGTTAGTTACTTTGGAAGTCCAAGGAATTCGCAACATTCGTCTCACATCTCTGTTGATTCCAAGTTCTTTCAAGACGTTAGGGTTTCTCAAACTGTGGTTTTATTAATTTATAACTTCAGCCACATTAACGCAGTGGCTAGCCCGCTTGCCAGGGGACTGCTGGTCATCGGTTCGAATTCCTATCAATGCGAAATTTTAAAACTGAACCGGGCTCCAGGTCGACCTGCTAAAATCACTCCCAGGAAATGCCTTTGGAAGTAAAGGCGTCCAGAGTGATACTGGCCACATCACTGATTGATTGTTGATTGTGGGGCAACATATGTTGAATGGATATATGGCTGGCGGTGTGTCGTGTTTTCCTTCATAGTGTCGTCCCTGGAATGAGGGGAATCAACACCCACATTATTTTTAACCCCATATCATTATTCTGGAGAATCCACTAGATTCCGTCCACAACACTCCGTCAGTCACTGGAAACCTCTTTCTCTCTCTCCCTATCACCACTGGATCATGCCCCCTCTCACACTTTCCAAAAACAACATACTAAACAACTCTAGCTTCTGAAAATCAATAACATATTAATTTAATGAAGAAAAGTGTATGTATGTGAGAAGTGTATGTGTAGAATGTATGTCGTATACTCTAGTGTGTCTGCAGAATCAGACCGAACAGCTCAGGAGCAAAGTCTGATCATCCCGGTAAGGATCACACAACATCATCATAGTTCAGCACAAAATGACCTCACCAAAACGATGTGTCCCTCCTGCTAGATGTTGACTTCCTCCAGTAGCTTTTTGATAACCCCGATACCTGGTCATCAATAACGGATATAGTCTGATACTTATCCTGAATTGTTCATACACAGTGTTACGAAAAGTCCTTAAAGTCTGAGACTTAACAATCCTTGCATCGTGAAATCACGGAACACTGTCCCTTGTAATAACATGGTTCTTTTCTAAATGTCCTAGAGTTTCACCATTACACAGTTATTGTTTACATTCCCACAGGAATCTAATAATTTGGTAAAAACGCCAGGTTCATTGTTCCTGTTTCCTAGATAATCACTATTGTTCTTTCTACATAGATAATCACTATTGTTCTTTCTACATAGATAATCACTATTGTTCTTGTTCCATGTGGTATGGAAAATAATCTCACTATTGTTCTTGTTCCATGTGGTATGGAAAATAATCTCACTATCAACTTCCGTGATCCCTATCACTAAGAAGTCTTCTGCCGGATACTTATATGTTTCGGTTCAACAAAGCCATGTTCCTTCAGACCCATTTTATCATGGGCCCAGTGCAAAAACCGCTAAATAAATCTTCTCGCACTAATTTATCCATGATCTGAAATAGTGATGTTTCAGCTTGTTTTCTTCATAATCTGAGGGGAACCTGTGAAAGAGAGAACACACCTGGTTACAGCAACCGGATACTGACCCCTATTAGATGAGTGTAGGCCGACGGCCTCACTCAGATATATAACAGTGAACCAAACTCTGTCATGGGGCAAAGGAGCTCATCACATCGGTCTGATGTAGGGTAAGACAAGGAAAGACCAAATGTAAAGTGCAGAACCCCAGTAGACACCCCACTGGAAGATCCCTCCATTGGACATTTCCCCTATCCCCCAACCATCCTCAATCTTTCTACATATCATCCCACTTCACTATTCCCAACCAGCTGAGCTAATTGACCTCTCACACTAGTTAGTTTTAACAAAGCGATTGCCTACAGTCGCCGACACTCCTTAAATACCTAACCACAAAGCAACAATACTATGCTCAAGTCCTAAACTCTATTTATCACTAGACTGTTCTACATTATTTACATCTAAATGCTTTCTAGTGAATACCTTATGAAAACTCAGCTCTATCCTGAATAGAATCTACATTTTGCCATGAAAGACACATGTTCCTCAACGTTAATTGATACAGAACACAATAGATTCTTTTCTATATTAGAACAGAGCTAGTCAAACACTTCAGCCTAGGTCAACTCCCTTGTTCACACTAGCGGCAACAAGTTATGTTTTCATACAGTCGGGGATTGTCCGAGTGACGTCATTCGATGTCAACAATAGGTGGCCCCAGCGGCAGACAATCTGTTCCCAACTTCACAAGAATAGTTGTCCCCCCTTCTACACTTGGCGCAACAGTCTTTTCCTCTCGAACGACGACACATCAAACAATGCCGACAAATTTCCCGTTTCCTAGGGAAATCTCAAAGACTGGTAGTTTCGTTTGATCCGACGTATTTCCCCACTAGTAACAAACAATTGCAGCTGTGAATACCGACTGTCTCTGTTAGTCTATCATCTTATCGTTAACTACAGTGGTCCCGTGTCACGGTGTCGGTGACTAGTTCGAGTATATAAACGTCACCAGGTGTATAAACGTCCTTTAACTTACTCTGTTCCTATCAAAGCGCCATGTATTGATTGGTTATACCCACCTGGCCACAAGACTCCCCTTGCACTGATGTTAAGTTACATGATTGGTCGAGATGTAGTGGTTAGTGTTACTCGCTGGTTGTGAAGTTTCTGGGAGACTGAGGTTTATCTCTTATATCCGAAGCAAGTAAGTCGTCATGACCGAATGGATAGGAAAGCGTGTTATTAAACATCCGGTGTGCTGATACCGAGGTAAGGGATTCAACCCCTACACCGGACAATTGGACTAAAATGTTGACCTATCGTTCTTGACTTTGGGACGGAAATTACAAGTACCTGTGAAGTCGGAGTGGGTTCGCCTGATGGCGAGGGTCACTGTTAATAGGGAAAGCTAATCTACACGTACAAATCAGTCCAACACTATTAGAAGTAGTATGTATGGACTACGGTTGAGTTCAAAGCGAGCGAGCGCAAACCAAAAAAAAAAAAAAAAAAATTCGACCCACCAGTGCTTAGGTCATCTATCGGAATGAGCTCGCTATGGACTTTCCGCCCAATTCAGTACTAAGGCATTATCTCCATGGGAAATTTGTTGCAGAATTCTCCTTCCCATTTCCAATTTCAGAAACCCGAGGGTGTGAAGGATCAGTATTGTAAGTAACAACTGAGGGGCAGACAGGGTAGGATATCACCAGGTCATGATTCAGCAAAGCACTTCGACCTGGGAGCTGCGGTAGCATAGTGGCAAGACGCTTGCTTGTCGACCCTGTGCTCATGGGTTCGAATCCGCATAGGAGTGGATTATAAAAAGGTAACCCCAGCTACTATCTGAACCCAGCCTAAAATGGGCACATGTAAATATCTGGAGAAGTATGCCGGCATGTTGTTGTTTGTCCATCAAGAATGATGATGACCATTCACTTCATCCAGGGGGGTTGAAAGTATGGAGCCGTGGGTTCTGAGATGGCTGTTTAGGCCTATTTCGGCTGAAATGTTCTTTGACAATATGGGCAAGGAATGCTTGACGTTCCAGGAGGAGGATCTCCTGCAGTGGATTTCTGGCATAATATTCATCCACCGTGTGTCTTTAAACTATGGGTTAAGCACCATATGCTCAGTTCACTCATGGTGTGTACAAGGGTCCTTTATCATCTTTGTATCGTTTTACCTAGGACCTGACGGGGATTAGAACTTTTGTGTTAACATCTCCTCCCAAGGCTTTAGATAGTTCACTGCCTAACAATGTTGCTGGTTCTTTGGCGTTCGTTGCGATCGACTATTGGTTGATTTTCTTAGCAATTGTACTTTCAGTAGTTTGCCAATGCTTTCTGAACAAGGCGTCAACGTTTAAGTTCAACTGAGTGGTGTAAGGAATGAGATCACTCCCCACCGCCAGAACACCGAAGTTTAAGGTTAAGCGCTTGAAATTCGCGGCCGTCCCGACCTACTATTTCACTGTCAACAGACTCCAGATCGATGCTCAGGGGAAATCGTGACTGATTGAAAATACACGTCAGCGTTTCTCTAATGTAGTTTTTGTTACTATTAATAGTATATGTGAATCTCAACGTTCAGATATCTTAAACTGAGATAATGTGTATCTCAAAGTGTCCATCTCAACGTTGAGATATCTTAGATGGAGATAACATCTTCATTTCATCTTTGAGATATCTTAGACTGAGAGAACATGTCCATCTCAACGTTGAGATATCTTAGACTGAGATAACATGTCCATCTCAACACTGAGATATCTTAGACTGAGATAACGTGTGTGTCAACCTGCTCATCTCAACTTTGTGATATCTTAGATTGAGATAGCGTCTATCTCAAAGTGTCCATCTCAACGTTGAGATATCTTAGACTGAGATAACATGTCAATTTCATCGTAGAAATATCTTAGACTGAGAGAACATGTCTATCTCAACGATGAGATATCTTAAACTGAGATAGCGTGTATCTCGAAGTGTCCATCTCAACGTTGAGTTATCTTAGACTGAGATAACATTTCCATCTCATCGTTGATATATCTGAGATAATGTGTCCACCTCATCACGTCCCTCTCAACGTGGATACACGCTCAGATTTCAGCTACACCCATTAGTGCTGAGATACTGCATGTGAATGAAGATTGGGACGGAGGGCGTATGGAAATGTCCTGAGTGATGTGCTGTCATTTCTTGACTCAACTCAACTCAGCTCAATCAATTTAACTCAACATTGGTTGTGTTCCTGGCATTGAGAATCATTAAGTTAATGCTTGGTGCATTAAGTTTAATGCTTGGTGTCCCTTGTTAATAAAGTAAAATAAAGTTGATTTGATTTGATTTGATTTTGATGTAGTTACGTATCATGTAAGATTACGGAGATAAGTTGGCAGAATGCAGAATGGATGAATGAATTTGCTCTTAATCTTCCGGCGTGCTGATAACGAGGTGGAGGGTTCAACCCCTACACAGGTTAGTTGGACTCAAATGTTGAATTCTCGTCCTTGACTTGGAGACGTAAATTACAAGTATCTCAGAAGCAGGAGTGGATTCGCTTGATGGCGAGGGACACTGGTACTGTGGAAAGTTTATCTACAGGCAAAAATCAGCCCAATGCACTATACACAGTAGCACGTGTATGGACTAGGCTTATGTTCAAAGCCAGAGAACCAAAAGAAACAAGTAAGATTACATTCATGTGTATCAATCAATGTATCGTGGGCGATTAAGTACAAGGTGTATTTTTAATGACTGTGGGGTTTTTGAAAATATTGCCGGTTTAAGTTTTGTATTTGCCTTTTATATTGCATTAACTCCACAGAGGGTGAATACAAAACTTGGAACGGCAATATTTTCAAACAACCCCACAGTCATTAAAAATACACCCCGTATATGTATATCTATGTATATTTAAAAATAGTCCCGTAACTACTGGTATCAACTCCTGTACCGTCTACTGTATGTGAAGTGTTAGGACTATCCTATTGTATGGACCTGAATGTAAAAAGGAATAGGTAGCCAATATTTCCTACCCACAGCGAACGTTAAGAAGTACATCTGACCCTGTTCCAACTCAAATCCTACTATTGTCAGTACAACGTCCTAACCGCTACACCGAGGGCCCACTTAATAAAAAGCCTTAAAAATATTCATACATTAACGGCCAGTTACTCTTTTAGTTACGGAGCTGTTTGATAGCTGATAGTACGGAATAAATACAACTTCCGTTACCGCCATCACCTGGTGGAACTCGTAAATCATAGCTCATAACTGGCCATCAGCTGGAGACACTCGTAAATCACAGCTCATAACTGGCCATCAGCTGGAGACACTCGTAAATCACAGCTCATAACTGGCGATCAGCTGGTGGAATTCGTAAATCACAGCTCATAACTGACCATTAGATGGTGAAACTCGTAAATCACAGCTCATAACTGGCCATCAGCTGGAGACACTCGTAAATCACAGCTCATAACTGACCATCAGCTGATGAAATTCGTAAATCACAGCTCATAACTGGCCATCAGATGGAGAAACGCGTAAACCACAGCTCATAGCTGGCCATCAGCTGGTGAAACGCATAAATCACAGCTCATAACTAGCCAACAGTTGGTAAAACTCGTAAATCACAGCTCATAACTGGCCATTACAATGGACAATTTCAGAGATAACATATAGAAAACACATACACACACACACACACACGCACGCACACACGCACACACACGCACGCACGCACACTCACACACACACGCACGCACGCTCACACACGCATACGCATTCACGCACGTCCGCCCGCGCGGCCACCCACCAACACACACCCACACACATTCACGTACGCGCACGCACCCACGCACACACGCATACACATAATGGTGATGGCCAGTTATGAGCTGTGATTTACGAGTTCCAGCAGGTGATGGATACTTGATGTGCTCACTGTACATATACAGTTGCTTGTTTTTATAGGACGTCGTAGTCAATCCCATCATTTTTTGAGTTTTTTTAAATTTACTATGCAAGTTTACTTTCAATACTTTGCTATAGCTTTCTGAACGAAAAGCTCATACTTTTGAAATAAAGCAACGCAATTGATGCCGAGGTATCGGGTTCAACTCCTACACCGGTCGTTTTATTTGATTTGTTTGTTCGCATATCCTTTTACAGGACATCGCTGTCAACATCAGCATTTTTCAGCTGATTGTTGATTTCTTGGCAAGACTACGCTCAGTAGTTTGCCATTGCGTTCTGAGCAACCGGCTCACATACCCCGTAAGTTACTGAAGCGGAGAGAACCGCTATCGATTCTCGCGCACGTCACGTTACTCACGAGAGTATACGGGATTAGGAGAAAGTCCTGTAACCGCTGGACCAGGAAGACCGGCTCTACACCGGTCAGTTGGACAAAAATGTTGACGTCTCATCCTTGACAATGGAATGTTAATTACAAGTACCTCAGAAGTCGGAGTGGGTTCACCTGCTGGCGAGGAATACTGGTAATAGCGAAAGCTAATCCACACGCAAAATTTTAGCCCAGTGCTACTAGAAGTAGCGTGTAGGGGCCACGCTTGAGTTCAAAGCCTGCGAGCGTGCGAGAGAAAAAAATGCAGTGGTATGAGTGCCCGGTCATTCAGAAATCAATAGCAAACCACTGAACGTAAACTTGCCACGAAATCACACAACACAGCAAAAAAATGCTGGGGCTGACTGCAACTTCATGCAAAGGTTATGTAACTATCTATAATTAAGACTCACCTAACCAGTAACTTAAAAAAAAAACTTATTATCTGACATGTCATTTCACAATACAAAATTTTAATACAGGCAGTTTTCATTCAGAGTATGACGTATAATTTCAATGAAATTTCACTATTTTGATGTGAATATCAGGAACTCATTCAGACCAAAAAATTATTACCTCTTCAACGATTTCAAATTAAATAAAACATTCTATGATTGCCTGGATATTCATGATGGACAATTTAATCACTTTCTGGCTACGCTTTCTATTTATCTGTCTGTGTGTCTGCCTGCCTGCTTTGCTTGTCTGCCTTTCGTTTGTTCTTTCTATTTTCTTTAATTCACTGATTTTATGTTTTTCTAATGTTATTGTCCGGTTTGTGTTTCTTCTTATCGTTATTTCATTCATTCTCGTGCTCTCTTTACTTATATCCTATTTTCTTCTGTTCTTTACTCCTCTATTCTTTAGTCCTTTCTTTCATTCTTTCACTCATTCTGTCACTCTTTCAACCATTTTATCATTCTTATACATTGCTTTTCTGATTTTACTATTTGGTTCTCTATATATTCGTATCCTTATTGATTCATTCTTATTTTCTCTTCTCTCGTGTTATGTTAATTCTCTGTTATATTTTCCCCTCTTCATTTCTTTCGTTCGTCTTTCTTTCCCTCTTTCATTCATTCTGTCACTCCTTCATAAATCTGTTATTCTTAAACACCGTTTTACTGTTTATATTGTTCGGTCTCTACTTCTTCTTGTCATTATGTCTTTCATTCTTAGTTTCCTTTCACTTATTTTCTGATTTCTTTGTCCTCTTCTCTTTTCTTCTTTTCTTTCTTTCGTTCTTTCTTTCGTGTTTCCCTCGTCCTATAAATATTTCATTAATTCTTTTACTCCAATATACTGTTTATTTTTCTTTACTATTATTCAATCTTTATTTGTTCTTGCCGTTTGTTCTTTCATTCTGATTTTCTCTTACTTTTATTGTGTTCTTCCATTTTTTCCCATCTGTTGTCCCTTCTTTCCGTAGCCGTGTCTTTCATTCTCACAGTGTCTGTTTGTTTATATATTCTCGCCTCTCCCCCTCTCTCTCTACATGTTTCCACGTGTATGGTTTCTTTTTTCTCAGGACTGCTTACTTCTGCTTGTCTGGACATCACTTTGAACGTGAGAACTCGCTGGATGAGCACCGCTGACAAAGTGGGAAATGATGTTAATCTGTTACACCTAATGTGTGAACCATGCGCTGTCTCCCACGGGACCAGAATATGTGGAGAAAAGTGAATGTTTTCCCACTTCTTTGTTCAATGTTATTGGACTTTTACGTGCACTGGATACATCAATGGAGACATGGCTTGTAGCAAACCATGTTGACTGGAACCTACACGATTTCGAGCGAATATGAGACTGAAGAGTGGGCGTCTGTAAAATAGGAGTTAGTGAAAACAGTTTCCCGATTCCTCGAAGTACCGGGTGGAGTGTTCAAAAGCAGACTTGTAGTAAACGAAGTTGCCTCGCTGATACGACGGGGCTTCAAATTAAAACCGTAAATGTGTGTGTGTGTGTATGTGTGTGTGTTCGTGTGTGTGTGTGTGTGTGTTCGTGTGTGTGTGTCTGTGTGTGTGTGTTCGTGTGTGCGTGCGTGCGTGTGTGTGCGTGCGTGTGTGTGTATGTTCGTGTGTGTGCGTGCATGTGTGTGTGCGTGCGTGTGTGCGTGCGTGTGTGCGTGCGTGTGTGCGCGTGCGTGCGTGTGCGTGCGTGTGCGTGCGTGCGCGTGCGTGCGTGCGTGCGTGTGTGTGTGTGAGAATATATTCTGAAAAAGTATAGAACAGATGTATCATTTCTCGATGTAGTCATCACTGTGTTCATTGCAAGTCCTCCACCTCCGATAAAGTGCTTGGATTCCTGTAGAAAAAAAATTATCTGGTATCACTAATCGGCGTGCCTAACCCGGTCGTTGAACAGCCTGTCACAGAAGTCACGTCGCCTTGAAACTTTCCATTCCACTCATACACTTGCTGGACTGACAGGTATGCATCGCCATAATTAACCTTCATTCGTTGATCAATTTCTATAGGTTTCATCCCTTCACTGATGAAACCAATAGGATAACAGTACGTTGCTCCCGTTTGGTGCATATCAAAAATGTGGAAGCCATCTTTAATATGTCCTTATGACGTCATCGAGTTCGCCAGCACCGTGTGTCACGTGCTTAATACTCTTCACATCCTTAGCAGCAATATTGACAGGTTACAAGACAATGGCAGAGTTATTGTTAATTTTTATCACACTATTAAAGTTTTCATTTGAAGCCCTCTCTGACATGATTGCGTGGGAATATTGGTACTGCAATGTCGGGCGTCTGTGGCTTTGGCGTTATTGAATGAAGCCTTCACAATTCCCCGATATACCTCGTCCAAGGTTCGAAATCAGCCACAAGCCATTAGGGAGCGGATCGGTTCGCGTTGACTTCGATGGTGGTGAAAGTCGGCAGTACAGAAACCAGTGAGAAACAATTGAACGCAAAAAAATTGCCCGGTAAATTACAAACAGCCAGTAAATTCCAAGGTTTACTGCAGCGTGCTGTAAAAGAACATACAAACTAAATGTTAACTATGAGACAGCAATGAGATATAGAAACGCTGAAATGTGGGTACGGTTTTCATCACCGATGCACACGTCAACTCTTTCAGAACCTTAACGTCACACAAAAAAAACTATAATTAGTAGCATATCCTTTACAGGACGTCACAGTCAACACCGGCATTTTATGACTTTCTGTGCAAATTTACGTTCAGTAGTTTGCCAGTACTTTCTGAACGACCGGCACTCACACCATTGTATGTACATCAGCGCAAGGCGGGTCAGCTTCTACATCTCCCGCAGCTGTGTTTAAAACGTGGTATCCGGGATTGCAGTCTGCGTTCATATCTCCTCCGCCATAACGTCCTGAACAGAGCCTACTCTGTGGCGAAGGTGTTACGAATGCAATTAGTAATCCCGCATACCACGTTCGAAACGCAGTTGCAGGCGATTTCGCTGCACACCGTCTTACGCTGGTTTCATATAATGGTATGAGTGACGGTCGTTCAGAAAGGTGTGACAAACTACTGAGTGTAAAGAAAAATCACAAACAGCCAAGAGATGACTGCTACTTCCTGTAAAGGATAAGCAACCAACATTTAACTTGCGCGTTGCTGGGGAACAATAATCCTACCTCTGCGGCGGATGGAACCCGAACCACAGACCTGTCAGTCTATCGCACTAACCACAAAAACCATCGCGGCTCGACAAAGAATAGACTTCTACCAACAACAGAGACCAATGCCACGAGTCCTTCAGCAGGAGCCTGCTGTAGGTATGTCCAGTGTTTGCACCATCACATGTTTGTAGACCTGCATGCAGGAGGAAATACGTTGCCGGTATTTGCCCCCGGTAGCGAACGACGAGAACTAGCATCGACTACAGGGTGTAGTTTTAATGACTCTGGAGTTTTTGAAAATATTGCCGTTCCAAGTTGTGTATTCACCCTCTGTGGAGTTCATGCAACATAATAGATAAATACAAAACTTGAAACGGCAATATTTTCAATCACCCCACAGTCATTAAAAATACACCGCAGTTCTGGATAGACAATCTCCACCTTTCACAACGTTTATTTGTGGTTCATCGATTACTAATTAAACCACGTGACGCAATTAACCAATTGCTGATTACTACATTGATTGTAAGAGGGTCGGGTTAAAGGATAGCTAGGTTGTAAACAACCATCGAAACTTATTATGAAAACATTTTAGTGATGAAACGAAAGTATCAAAGATACAACATTAACCCTTTATATTTCAAATAACTTAAGATTTATCCTGCTATATTTTGTCGAACATTTGATCAACTCACCTCTAATGTGATGGCTGAAAATGCTTCTCTTTGGTGAGGGTTTTGATGCTAGCTGGTATTTATGATGTTTTGTACTCGCAACTGCTTTTCCAGATTTTGTATCGGGTCAGTCTGAAGCGCATTCGACTCTTTGCAATGGTACGGTTTTGAAAGAACTACTCGCAGTAGTAAGATTAAGATATTCCGACACAGATGCTTATTTCAAGTCATGTCTTCTCGTAGTGGAAAATGCACTATCCATCATTGCTTATGTAACGTTTAAGAAGATTTGTTGAATTTTGAGTCCCGTTGCGGTTGCCATGACGGGACCAGTCCAAATGATTTCGCTGGCTTTATGCGGCCGAAAATATAATGATAAATGTCAGAGATTATATAAACAGGGAGCAATCAATCAATCAATCATGTGCCATGCCGGAAAACGTGGGCGGTCATGACTCGCCATATCACTCGATCACCAGTGTCGTGGATCAGTTCAGTGTTCCTGTCTTGATTTGATTTGATGTGATTTGTCTCGTCCATGCCATGTGACCAAGCCAACCAGGTATTTTCCTCTCGGTCTTCCTCTTGGTCTGTTCCCTTCGATCTTGCCAGTTGTCACTAAGTTCTCCAATCCATTTCTTCTCATAACATGTCCAAAAAATTTTGACTGTCTACGTCTAATTTCTCTAATCAGTTTACGATGTTCATTTGTCTCCTGTAGTACTTGGTCATTGGTTTTTCTGTCTGTCCATGGTATTCTTTGCATTTTCCTCAGAAACCACATTTCTACAGCCATCAGATGCTTTTCAGCTTGACTGCTCATTGTCCATGTTTCAAGGGAGCAATATGATGCCCTAAATATAGCTGGTTATGAAATACCAGGGATTTGATATGCTGATGATACAGTATTGATATCCGTAACACAGAATGGTATAGAAAACTAATAAACTCAACCCAATTGAATAGTGAAAATCACAACTTATATCTTAACATATCAAAAAGAAAGATACAGATAAAGCTAATATTGAGAAAGAAATATATAGTAATGAGGACAAATTGGAGTTGGTGGACAATTTCGAATATCTTGGGTCATCGTTTACCAACAATGGTGAATCAATGGCAGAAGTTGAAAGACGAATATCTATTCCTCTTCAAAGAATAAAATACTGAATAAATTGTGAAGTGGGACAGACAGGACTACAAAAATTAGATTTGTAAGAGCATGCATCTTTCCCATTGCAACATACGCCTGTGAGACCTGGACACTTACTAAACAAGCTGAACAGCGCATAAATGTCTTTGAATATAAATGTTACAGACGAGTTCTAAGAATATCTTGGATAAAGAAAAGAACAAATGCATCCATACTTTAAGATTTGAATATTAAAGAAAGTTGGCTATTAAAGACGATAAAACAAAGAAAATTAAAATATTTTGGTCACGTGAAACGTCACGAAAATTTGGAGAGAACAATAATGGAGGGGTATATTCCCGGGAATGCCAGTGTCCCTGGTCTAGGTGTTACCCGACTTTCTCCGTAATCCCGTACACTCTCGTAAGTCACGTGATGTGTGCGAGAATTGGTAGCGGTTCTCTCCGTGTCGGTAACTTAGGGGTATGTGAGCCGGTCGCTCAGAAAGCAATGGCAAACTACTGAGCGTAATTTTGCCAAGAAATCAACAATCAGCTGAAAGATGCTATTGTTGACAGCGATGTCCTGTAAAGGATATGTGAAAAAAAATGCCTGGGAAGAGAGGAAGAGAAAGGCCAAAGAGAAGATGGGTGCAGGATGTGGCGCATGATCTCCACATGGGTGTATCGGGCGCCTGCATCTTGCTTATGATCGAGAGGTTTTCCGGAAGATTGTTATAGGATCGAGGTTCTGCAAAGGACATGCTACTGAATGAATTAATGAATGAATGAATAAATGAATGAATGAATGAATGAATGAATGAATGAATGAATGAATGAATGAATATACGGCTCACTGGCCGGACGGTCCCCGTCACTGGTTTACAAGAACCAAAAAGAGACATAGCATCATGTGGTAAAGATGGGTTAACACATGTATAGATCAGAAGAGTAATAATTTGGAGTGACTTGGTTAATTTAACTTCTGGCATCGGGAAAGGAGTTGAGAAAAGTAAGTGATGTATACATAAACTAATGTACGGATGGGGACTTTCATGTTTTTAGAATGTGATAATTACTGTTTATTGCCTATCAAACAACACACATGGCCTCCCTTGCTTGTTTTATCAAAAGCATAGAAATATCAACAGAAGTGGGAAGTATTGAGGCGAGTGAAATAACAGAAAGTATGTAATCGTAGCCACTGATCAGCACTTGTACAAGACACATGAAAGGAAATATGTATACATAGCACTTACACAAGTCACGGGAACAAGTAGATATTAACTGATTCAGGGCCAAAGGATAAAATAACTTC
>JACEFZ010009288.1:0-35000 GCA_014155875.1 Cepaea nemoralis | reverse complement strand
CCAATCATGTGGGTTGCCCCAGGTGAAGATGAACTTCCTTTTGCTGCATCTATTTCACCCTTAGTTTATGTCTTGAGTTCTAGCTCTCGCATGCGGTATTCATGTTGTCTTATCTTGTCGGCTTCTACCGCGTCCAACCGCTTGTTGGTATGTTCCATTTCCAGTCTCTTAGCCTCCTGTTCCATTTTTCTGAGCTCTAGCTTTGCCTTTCGATCTTCTCTTTCTGCTTGACGACGCTCTCTTTCTACCATCTGTATATACTCTGATAAGGCTTGTCCAGACAACCCCATCGCTTCACCCCTTTCCCTCAATTCTTCCATCTCCGGTTTATGAGTGGCCATTGTTAAAGAAGGTACGTCAGCAAGTTGAGTAAAGACACCTCAAGGCAGTAAAGAAGTACTCACTATAAACAGATAATCTATTAGAACCTATATCAATCTAACTATGTATATCTAAATATTATTTATCTACGACACCACACAGCACATCCCAACCACTCTCTCAACCACAAGATGAGATTTAGGATAAAGACTTATGTAGACGTGTCAAAGTGTGCACAAATAAGTAATTTGTCTTAACACCTATCCACTTTCGTCCTGTCTGGATCTTTCTCACTGTAAAGTCACCAGCATTAATGTAATGTCTCTAACATAAATGTAATGGCACCATATATCCAATGGACATACTTCCATTAAAAGTCATCAATGTATACTTATATTTATATCCCAATAAGTATGTACCAATATGCAGGTACCACGCTGGGCAAATACCCCTATGCAGTTACCCCTTTTCAAGTACCCCGCTAGGCAAGTACCCCTCTTGGCAAGTACCCCTCTTCAAGTACTCCGCTGCTCCACCATTTAATGTCGCTTGTCGTCCCTGGAGGAAAGTGGACTCGACAAGCACACCTTTAATCCTTCTACTATTGGAACTATTGAATGACTTTAGTCTACACTCCTTCTTTCTGTCTTCTACACACACACACACACACACACACACACACACACACACACACACACACACACACACACACTCTCTCTCTCTCTCTCTCTCTCTCTCTCTTTCATAACATACCCTGACAACAGTTTCCTCCAACAATTAATAACAGGTTTATTGTTGAAAACTCTGTCAGTTGTATGTATTGAATGTGTATATGTAGTTGGTAGTGTCTTCTAAGGTGAGTGCAAGATTGGACTGTGGACTTCGTATGTGCCGTATACTTTCTCGCCTCTTCATACGACCAAACCACAGGACATCAAACATAGAAATGGACAGCTCTCACCCTGGATGTTCCGTTCTGCTTGAGTCTGGAGGTAAATCCGTTATTTGGAAAAAACTGTTCACCACTGGATCACCGTAAATTAATGTGATCACAGTAAGTCCTGTGTCTAGACCGAGTGTTCTTTGATTATTATTTAGTTAATAATTCCTTCATGGAAAACACATCACCACTGTCTAGCACTGTCTAGCAGGTTGTTTTAATATATTTAAAACCGTTCTGGTGTTCTTCAATGTTTCTTTTGGGTGATTACCCAATTAAAATATAGTTTAGCCTATTTCGCTCTGCTTGTATAACTTAAAGTTCTTTCGCTGGGGTTCACAAAAACCTGTTACTTGCCATTCGTTATGTCAGCCCACAATTAGTGAATGACTAGGTTGAATTTGCTATAGTGACATACTTTAACTGCACCTGTGAGTTAGGGCCTTTACTCTTTTCTGAACAGGTCAGGAATATATATATGAAACCTGGGGACATATATACAATCAGGTGAAATGAATCTGCTTCAAACTACTTCTTATGTGAGTGTCCTTCTCTAGCCATATTGAGAAGCCTCCGAAAGACACTCTGACATAAGACTTATGAGTGCACTAAAGTTTACACGATTAGATAAACGAAGGAAATGCTACAAGGCAAGAACAAACACCTATTACCCATGCTACTATTACGCTAAGGTTAGATTACCTTATATCTTCTATGATCATCCAGGAATTGAAATTTATAATTAAGCACATCGGCACTAATATCCATTGCCTTAAACAATACGGGACTATAATTTCTTTTCCACACATAGGATGCATAGATATCTCTGTCCAGTTTTGGAACACACACTAAAACAGAAAACCCAGTTTCTACTATTTATATTGTGCCGCCCATTCTCCGTGATTGTTTGATCCACACTCAAATTTTTCCGCAAGTCCCCACATCAAACGTCTGTGAACTCACGTATTCGTCAATTGCCCGCTCCGTTCCGCTCCTCCGCTAGTTCCCTGTGTTCTCCTACGCTAGTACTTCCAAGCGTCCGAACCCTTTGATCGCCGTCTCCGTTCGTTTTCCCGTTCCCGAAGTCTCCCCGTTGTTTTCACCGTTGACAGAGCTGGTCAATGACTCCTTACCCTGTATCATATTTTATACTGTCGGTCAATAACCTTTAATTCGTCCTCATCTCAGACTGAAGTACTCGATTGTTAACCCTCCTCATACCTTGTAATTAATCTTACTATTAAAGTTCATCAGGGAATCATTAACTCACAGCAATCCCGTGACCACCACCACCACCACCACCACCACCACCACCACCACACCACCACCACCACCACCACCACCACCACCACCACCACCCCCCACACCACCACCACCACCACCACCACCACCACCACCACCACCACCACCCCCACCACCACCACCACCACCACCACACCACCACCACCAACGCCGCCACTACCACCACCACCACCACCACCACCGGCCACCACCACCACTACCACCACTACTACTACTACCATCATCATCATCACCATCATCATCATCATCATCATCATCATCATCATCATCATCATCATCATCATCATCATCATCATCATCATCATCATCATCATCATCATCATCATCATCATCATGCACCCTGCCAGCAGGCGTAGGAGTTCATGTCTTTCCAAAGATCTCGATTCTATGCGTCCTAGCTAAACTCTGCTGTTGATATTTCTCAATACCACCACCTCAGTCCATCCAGCATCATTTCTCGTGGTCTGATCTGCCTATTTTTCCCACCGATCTTTCCAGTCGCCAAGATATTTTCCATTACCTCTATTCTCATCACATGGCTACTGTATGCTGTTTGTCTCTTTCTTAGTTAAATATAGTGTTCTAGTTTCATTCCCAACTGCACCTCCCCGCGGTAGAGGATGGAAACACACTACGGTGTGGCTAACACAGCTCTGGGGACCGAGTATCCACCGGAATAAGTGGACAACTCTGCAGCTGAGCAGAGCAGGGCACTCACTTGTCCTGACAGTCGGAAATGGCTGTCAAAGGCAGAGTTAAAAGACCACCGTGTGAATGTGGAAGGCAAGGGGAAACCACCACATTATCTTCCCAAGATTTCATGGCGACACACATTTCAGAAATAGTGAACGATGTTAATGGCTGTCTTAGGACATCCTCGTCCGGTAGGGACAGTCATGAGCCACAGGTGACACCAGACCGTCATCCAGCTACTGATGGCAAAACTAAAACAATAACTAAACTAAATAAATTTAGAGTAGGAACGTGGAATGTTAGGACATTAAATGAGCTAGGAAAGTTAAACAATGTTCTAAGAGAAATGGAAAACATGAAAATGAATATACTAGGCATAAGTGAGATGAGATGGAAGGGATCTGGCAAAATTATAACCGACAAACACACAATAATTTATTCTGGAGGGGACACACATGAAAAAGGTGTAGGAATAATATTTGATGAAAATACAGCCAAATCTATGACTGGATACTGGTGCATTTCAGATAGAGTTATAATGGTAAAAATCAAAGGCAAACCAATAGATATAAATATTATACAAGTATATGCACCAACAACAAACAGTAGTGATGAAGATATACAAAACATTTACGATGAAGTTGAAATGGCAATAGCCCAAATTGGATCACAAGAAATAAAAATAATACTGGGGGATTTTAATGCAAAAGTAGGAAAGGGAAAAATAGAGGATATAGTGGGGAATTACGGTTTAGGTACAAGAAATGAAAGAGGAGAGAAACTAATAGAATGGGCAAATATTAATGATATGATAATTGGAAACACATGGTTTAAACACCATAAAAGACGACTATACACATGGAAAAGCCCTGATATGAAAATACGCAACCAAATTGACTACATACTTATTAATAAAAGATTTAGAAATGCATTAATTAATGTAAAGACAATGCCTGGTGCTGACGGTAACAGTGATCATGTACCACTATGTGGACAAATAAAAGTAAGATTAAAGAGAGGGGAAAAAATGGTTAAAAACTTGAGACTTAATAAAGAGGTTCTGAAAGTAGATAAAGAAATTCAAGAACAATACAGAGTGACTGTGAAAAATAGGTACAATGCAATAGCTAAAATACAGAGTATAGATGAACAATGGGAAATGTTAAGGGACTCCATTCATCAAACTAGCAAAGAAATATTACCGGAGAGAAGCCAAAAAGCTAAGAAAAAATGGATGAATGAAGAAATCTTAAGGTTGATGGACAAAAGGAAACAGAATAAAAATGACAAACAAGAGTATGCTAAGATAAATAAAGAAATAAGAGATAAATGTGTGAAGGCAAAAGAAAGTTGGTTAAATGAGCAATGCAGAAAAATTGAATTAAATTCCATTAAAGATCAAAAAAGTATGTACAGGCAAATCAGTGAGCTCACAGGAAGAAAAATAAGAATAAATACAGGGTGTTTGAAATCAAAAACAGGACAGACTTTATTGAAGGAAGGTGCTATAATGAAGAGGTGGAATGAGTATATAAGAGAATTATATAATGGAGAAAGGGAAGAATTAACAGAAGAAAGTAACTTAGAAGGCCCACCTATTCTAAAAGAAGAAGTCGCTGATGCTATGAAACATATGAAGAAAGGAAAAACAGCTGGGCCAGATGAAATCACAATAGAAGAATTAGAAGTGTTGGGAGAATTTGGAGTAGATATATTAACCAAAATGTTGAATGATATTTACAGTAGTGGATATTTACCCAGTGATATGCTGAAATCTGTATTTATAGCTATACCAAAAAGACCAGGAGCAATTGATTGTGAAGATTTTCGTACAATTAACCTCATAAACCATGTCACTAAGCTTCTACTCAGAATTATAATGAGAAGAACAAGAAAGAAAATAAAATGGAAATTAGTGAAGAACAGTATGGTTTTATGGAAGGAAAGGGTACAAACAATGCAATATATATATTACGAACACTAATAGAAAGATCAATAGAGAAACAAAGAGACATATATTTATGCTTCATAGATTATACTAAGGCATTTGATAAAGTAAAACATGATGAGCTGATTAAAATGTTGGAAGATATCAACATTGATGGGAAAGATTTAAGAATAATAAAGAATATATACTGGAACCAAGTAGCAGCAATTAAAATGGGAAATAAAGAGGGTAGTTACGAACAGATAAAGCTAGGAGTACGACAGGGGTGTGTCTTGTCACCCGATCTCTTCTCCCTGTATAGCGAAGTAATAATGAGAGAGATCAAAGAGAAGCCAGGAATACTAATCGGAGGATATAATATAAACAATATACGCTATGCAGATGACACAGTATTGGTAGCGGATAATGCAACAGACCTACAACAATTGTTGGACAGTGTAGTAACAGAGAGTGCACAGAAAGGACTGTCCTTGAATATCAAGAAAACAGTAACAATGGTGATATCAAAGAAAATGGGGACGCCAAAATGTGACATAGAAATAGAAGGGGAAATTCTCAACCAAGTGGATAATTTTAAATACCTAGGGGCACTTATAACATCAGATGGAAGATGTACAAAAGAGATTAAGAGCAGAATAGGGCAGGCAAAGACAGCATTTCAGAAAATGAAGAGTATCTTATGCAATAAGTCGCTATCAATGAATGTAAGAAAGAGAGTACTAAAATGCTATATAGAACCAGTTTTGCTGTATGGCAGCGAATCTTGGAATGTAAATGAACAAATTAGGAAGAACTTAGAAGCAACAGAGATGTGGTTTTTAAGACGAATGTTGCGAATTCCTTGGACTGCCAGAGTAACTAACAACGATTGCCTGAAAGAGGCTAATGAAACTAGAACACTATATACAACAATAAGAAAGAGACAAACATCTTTTTTTGGTCATGTGATGAGAAGAGAGGCATTGGAGAACATCGTGACAACTGGAAAGATCGAGGGGAAGAGAGGCAGAGGCAGACCAAGAGAAATGATGCTGGACGGACTGAGACGGTGGCATGGAGGAATATCATCAGCAGAGTTGATCCAGAACACCAAAGACCGAGATCTGTGGAGAGCCATGAACGCCTACGCCAGCCGGCACGGCACTTGATGATGATGATGAGTTTCATTAGCATCTTCTAGACAATCATTATAAGTTTGGCAGTTCAAAGTATTCGCAACATGTGTCTCAAGAACCCCATCTATGTTGTTTACAAGTTTGTCCTAATGTTTTCACTAACGTTCCATTATTCGCTGGCATACAGCAAAACATGTTCTATATAGCACTTCACACTCTCTGTTTCTTACATTCGGTGATAGTAACTTACTGCATAAGATACCTTTCATTTTCTTAAATGCAGCTTTTGCCTGACCTATTCTGCTCCTAATCTCTCTCATGCATCTTACATGTAATGTTACAAACATATATTCACACAATCATACTTGCATACAGTGGTCTTTCCTATGAGATGCATTGGTTAAAACACAAATACTCCGCTATACACATTAGCTACGCTTTTCCTCCTGCAGTTGTATGTTTGTAATTCTATTTGTCCATCTTGATTACAAACGCTAGAACCATCGGTTAATCCATGCGTGTGTTGTGATTTGATACTGTTTACTATGCTTCTAAACAGTCCACCACAGCAGAAGTTACTGTCGTGATACCACGTTTGATGTTGCTATAACTGGGAGCTTTACAGTGCAGTTTAACTGATTCAGTGACGAAGGATAATATAGGGTGTATTTTTAATGACCGTGCAGTGTTTGAAAATATTGCCGGTCCAAGTTTTGTATTCACCACTGTAAAGTTCATGCAACATAATAAATAAATACAAAACTTGGACTGGCAATATTTTCAACACTGCACAGTCATTAAAAATATACCTATATATCACCACATGTGACCTCCCATTTGAACGGAAAGACGATATATCCAAGCCTCAACGTGTTATTTGTTTTCTTTCTTGGTATCTTCCCCAGTTTCATTGCTTAGTGAACGGAAATTTATATTATAATACTTGCTCAGGTGAATGTGTACCATGTTTGGTCAACACGTATGTTTTGTATGGCACTGAATCTGTCTTTTTTTTCTGCGCATGCTCGCTTTGAACTGAAGCATAGTCCATACATGCTACTCCAAGTAGCACGGGTATTCTTAAAAGTGTAGACTAACTTTAGTGGGCGGCCATTATCAGTAACGGCTAGTCATGCACTATTAATAATGCCAGTATATGTTTCTCTGTATGCGTGAAATGTTCTGACGTTATACAAGATCTGAACATCGAGAAAATCTCGCTCATAAACAGAACCAGGTCTCGGAAACTGAAATGCTTTGCCCACATTAAAGTCACCGTGGTTGGAAAGCGTTGTTCCTGGTAGAAGGTTAGGGTGGACCAACATAGAGATGGAGACATGACACTGAAGACACAATGGACATAACAATGAAGAA
The DNA here is from genome assembly GCA_014155875.1 of Cepaea nemoralis. NCBI lineage: Eukaryota > Metazoa > Mollusca > Gastropoda > Stylommatophora > Helicidae > Cepaea > Cepaea nemoralis. The sequence goes on along the minus strand of JACEFZ010009288.1, from coordinate 27,307 downwards.
GGCAAGGCAAACGATAGAGAGCTTTCTCAGCGGCCCGTGATGAAAGCGACGTTCTGAGAAAGATGTCTTAGAGTGGAGTTTCGTCAAGACATCTGTATGCATGTTTCCACTTCTCAAAGTGGAGTTTCACCAAGACATTTTTATGCATGTTTCCATTTCTCAAAGTGAAGTTTAATCATGACGTCTGTATATATGTTTCCACTTCTTACAACATAGCTAAATATTTCCTGGTTTTGCTGGTGCGCACACAACTACTATCCCACAGTGGACATTATTGTGTCTTTATCTATTATACCATAAGTACGTAGTTCTCTTCTTCCTACTTTGATCTCCTTCATATATCAACAAATTACTCTTTTCTTGTTTATCAGCCGACTCTGTGGCTATATATCATATCTGGTATCATATGGTATTTATCATATCTGATGAAATCCATGTATCCTACTACACCTTACATCCTTAGTCACATTGTCAAACTGTCATCTACCGCCGTCTGTCTATATAACATTGCGGTGTACGACAGATTGGGGGGGGGGGGGGGGGGGAGGTCTTGAGCCTGAGGAATTCAGGCTGCATGGCTAGTGCAGTCGCCGCAAACTGTGCAGGTTAGGGTTTCTATTTTCCCCCCAACACACACACACACACACGCGCGCGCGCGCACACACACACACACACACACACACACACACAATTAACATTCTACAGAGGACCCGAACCAGGATTTACCGGAAGATGAATGCGGCATTCTTAGCCCCTCGGCCAGCTTACATTAATTCTTCTAAATACTTCTGTCCCTGTAAGTGGTCGACACCTGTGGCTTAGGTGCAGTGAAACTAGCTTCACAATAGCTCGAAGTCAGCAGCAGACTGCATAGAAACAGATCGGTTAGCATCGATTTTCACAATGGTAACACTGGCAACTTGGTACAGGAAAGATAAAAGCTGTCCGGAAACACAATTTAAACTAGGGCAAATGTGTGTGTGTGTGTGTGTGTGTGTGTGTGTGTGTGTGTTTTAGAGGGAGGGAAGAACATCGAATACAGTGACCAGCAGAATATTATGTTTGTAGGCCGGTCTCCGTGGCGAATGTGTTACGGACGGGGTTCGTGATTCCGCATACCCACGTTCGAAACACAGCTGCGCGCGATTTGGCGGCCTACCGGGTTGCGCTGGTGTTTTACGAAATGGTATGGGTGCCGGTCGTTCAGAAAGCAGTGACAAAACTACTGACGTGCAATTGCCAAGACATCAACAGCAGCAAAATGCTGGTGTTGACTGCAAACGTCCTGTAAAGGATATGCAACTTTAAAAAAAAAACAAGGCCAATAACAGACTTTCGACAGAGTAGATAGATATAAATTATGGACCATCCCTAAAGACTACAGGGGACAAGGACAATTACTAGAAAACATCATAGCCATGTATAGCTCGATCCAAAGTGCAGTAAGCACACACGAAGGTTTTTCTGATATATACAGTCAATACAGGAATGAGATTGGGAAGCTCTCTCCTTCTTTCTCCCTCTCTCTCTCTCTCATTCCATCTTTTGCTCTCTCTCTCTCTCTCTCTCTTCCTCTCTCTCTCTCTCTCTCTCTCTATCTCTCTCTCTCTCACCCTCTCTCTGTCTCCCTCCCACTCTCCCTCTTTCTCTATCTCTCTTGGTAGACCGGCATATTCCACATAGCTAATAAAATTGCCACACCATTCATTAATATTACTGAGTTGTGTAGTATTGATTTTTGCATTTTCCCCATGCCTTTATAATGCATATTTAAAAAAAAAAAATAATTGTTGTTCTCAGTTAGCCTTGACTGATGTGTGGATGAAATAATGGATGAAAGAGAGTAATAGAAGGTCAGAATGTTAGACGGGCCTGCGTGCCCAATTCTTAACCCTTTGAATTTAAAGTCTGTTCGTTCATTCGTTCTTTTGTTCGTTCTCACCCTCTCTCTCCTCTTTGTCTCTCCGTCTCTCTCACCCTCTCTCTCCCTCCTCTCTCTCCGTCTCTCTCACCCTCTCTCTCCCTCCTCTCTCTCCGTCTCTCTCACCCTCTCTCTCCCTCTTCGCTCCCTCTTTTCCTCTCCCTCCCTCCCCTTCCTACGACGTAACATCTACTTAGAATATCTAAAGAAGCAAGCCTTGACAGACCCAATTGACAAAATGTCGAACTCCTTATTTAGACAAAACAAATTCATCAACAATAAGTGAGCTTTTATTTGCAGACGATCAGTGCTTGGTTTACAGCGATGAGAGTAACTACAAAATCATATTTATAAGCCGAGTTCAACATGCACACGATACAATATAAATATAATACAACCAAAACAGAAGTAATACAGGTTAGCCGATCTCCTGATCCACTAAATGTACAGATGCATAGTACACATCTGAAGCAAATATACAGATTAGCAGATCTCCCGATCCACTAAATGTACAGATAAATAGTACACATTTGAAGCAAGTATAAAAAATTAGCGGATCTCCCAATCCACTAGATGTACAGATAAATCTTACACATCGGAAGCAAATGACAGAATGTACATATCTAGGCAGTGTGATCACAGCGAACACGCTAGCGAAACTTACAGCGAATTGAACTGGCTCGTCGCTTACCGAAATGAGGGACAGCTTGATCACGTATTCCTCCTTGCCCTTGGCATACATGTGACGGCGCTAGCACGTTACAGATCCATTACAGCAAACTGCTTCGGAACAATTTATTAAACGTTTCGTTTTAAAATGCATGTTCATTTGCGCTCGCTCGCTTTGAACTCAAGCGTAGTCCATACACACTACGTCTAGTAGCACTGGGCTAGATTTTGCGTGTGGATTAGCTTTCCTTTTTAATATTATCAGTATCCCTCGTCGTCAGGAGAACAAAACTCAGACTTCTGAGGTTTTTAAATTCCGGATCACAGAGGACGGCGCAATGGACATAGAAATCGAAATCAGATGTCAAAAAGCAAGATGTCTTCAAATAGCACCCGTACTGAAACATCCACAAACCTATGTCCGCAAAACGGAAGATAATAAATAGGCGTAATTCACATCAACCCTTTTCTATCAATGTCAAACTTGAACAGTATACAAATCAACACCTGCTAGATGAGATGCCTGAGAAGAGCTATACATTTTATTACCCGAGACCGAGTAGGACATGGTGTTATCAGACAGAAAGTGTGATCAACACTCTGTTCTACCTAGATTGAAAAGTAGAAGATCAAATGGTTCGGCCATCTCGATAGAATGTAACATCATCAGCTACCAGCACTGGCGCTACACTAAAGAATATCTGGTACGAGAGAAAGAGAACGTCTGAGAAGAAAACAGATTGACGTACAAACACACAGGATGGCGCTATTAATGCCACGCATAGGACGCTGGAACGCCCTCTATTCTTTCACACGGCACTTGATGGGCGAAAGTTGATGGTGGTGATGGTGATGATGATGACGCGACGAATCTTGGCCGGTTAGTAATGAATGGCAAATAATTGAACGCAAATTGCTTAAAAAATAAATAAAAGCCAATAAATGCTTGGGTTGATTACCACGTCCTCTAAAGGATACGCAACTATCTTTATATAAGAATTGAATATATTAACATTTTAAAATAATGTTTATACCAAAAGTCAATTGAATTCTTGCAATTTATCATGAAACGCACCATGAAACTTGCATGCTCCCCTTTCCATATTCTCTCCAAACTCAACGTTCAATAAAAAAAAAAAAAAAAAGCGGAGGCGTTAGTGTTTTTGTCATTCTCAATACAGTTAAAACTTATCGCTTGAACAAACGAAGCCAGATAATGTCTGCCCAGGGACCGCATGCTTGGCCCTTTGGTTTGTCGTGTTGCACGTCTGTCTTCTCTCGCTTGTCTCACTGTCGCGCGCTGTCTTGTCAATGTGAAGGGGACGAGCCAAGTCACGGAAAATTAATGACGCCGCGCGAGCATTTTTTGCCATCTCTTGATAATGAAGTTCTCCAGTGTAAAATTTGTTTCCGAGCTTGGAATAACGGAATTCATTAGTTTTTGCCAAGTTCTACCAAGTTAACACATTCGGTGCCACGGAATTGCCACTTTGTTACTGCTGAATAATTTACTTGTTTTGCTATGCGCAATTCTTACAAACAATTTTGCAAGGATAAATCATGCATTAGTTTGTTAGTTTGCAGGTATATAAATGGGCTCGGGTTGAACAGTTAAATTCTAAAAAAATGCGATAGCGGAAGAGTTTATAGCAAAATTGTTGTGCGTAAGTTCTGGAAGTTTAATATATAACTTATTGTGTTTTAAGTACAATAGTTAGTGAAGTGGCTTGCTAACACGGTGGTATGGGTTCAATCCAAGTCATAATCATCATGATGTACATTGTCAGCTGGCCAAGACGATCATGTCTCTGCATTGATGTAGGTCCTTGGAGCTCTGGATCAACTCTGCTGATTATATTCCTCTACCCAGAATCATTTCTCTCGGCAGTCTCCGCCTCTTTTCCAATCGCGACAATGTTCTCCAAGTGTCTCTCTTATCATCACATGACTTAAAAATGTAGTTTATCTTGTTCTTGTGGTTGTATATAATATTCTACTTTCGTAGCCTCTTCCAGGCAGTCGTTGCTAGTTACTCTGACAGTCCAAGGTATTTAAAACATTCGTATTCTCTCAGGAACCACATCTCTGTTGCTTCCAAGCTCTTCATAATTTGTCCATTCGCGTTCCATGATTAACTACCATACATCAAAACTGGATCTATATAATAGTTCAGTACTCTCTTACATTCAATCATAGTGACTTATTGCTTAAGATCTTGTCATTATCTGAAATGCAGCTTTTGCTTCAATTATTAAACTCTTAATCGCTCTCATACATCTTCCATCTGATAATATATTTGTCCTTAGGGTTTTAAATTTATCAGCTTAGCTAAGCTTTTCCAGTTTTGTTGGTTGCTATATCACATGCTGGTATCACCTTCTTCTTTGACGTAACCATTTTTCTGTTTTCTTGAGAGAAGTCTGTATGTTTGCATTCTATGTTACTACAGCCAGCTCTGGGGCGAATGGGTTACAAATGCAATTCGTAATTCCACATACCGCGGTCGTAAGACAGCTGCGGGAGATTTGGAAGCAGGCCGCCTTGCGTTGGTTTTCCATACAAAGGTATGAATGCCGGTCGGCCAGAATCAGTGAAAAACTACTGACCGTAAACTTGCCAAGAAATCATTAATAGCCAAAAAAAAACAAAAAACGTTGGGGTTGACTGCACGTAGAGTAAAGGATATGCAACTAACTGCTACTACAAAAGTTGTTGTAGATCCTTTGCGTTTGCAGCTGTCAGTAGGCCTACTGTCTTATGCATAGTGTAGATAAGTCTAGTAATGGGAGGATTTACCCCTGCAGGCCGTCTCTGGGACAGAGCCTCAGGAAATGGGTATGAAGGATTTCTGAGAGGAATCACAGACGAATGGGGTAGTGGATATCCAATTGTCAGTTGTGATCCCAAACATGACATCGTGACGACCGGCAAGATCAAGAAGAAGAGAGGCAGAGACCGATCAAGAGAAATGATGCTGGATAGATTGAGACGATGGCATGGAGGAATATCATTATCAGAGTTGATCTCAGAACCAAGACCGACATCTGTGGAGAGACATGAACGTCTACGCCAGCTGGCAGGGCACTTGATGATGATGATCCCTAACATATTGGCCTATCGCTTTATATCTTACGGAGGGGGATCTCCGTGACAAAGTTGTTTAGAAGCCTACCTCAAGATCTAAATCGAAGACTCCTGAGAGTCGTCGCTGGAGTTACAGAGTTCGTGTTCTGTGCGGAGCTTTCGGTAAGCCGCTGTGCGGAAAGAGACTAAGCCATATAGAAAGGAAAAAAAACCAACAACATTTGATTGTTTTTGTTTACATGACATGCGACATATTCGTCTGTATATCCACATCTCCAGGGCCTTTATTCGACTTTCTAGTTGCGTGTTCAGTGTCCACGCTTTCGCGCCATACAATCCATACAATAGCGTTGAATATACGTACCATTTGACAATTCTCATGTTTAATGCGTTGGTAATCTCCCTTGATGTTAATACTGATTTCATGCCGATGAAAGCAATTTTGGCCATTCCTATTCTCTTTTTGATTTCTACTTCACTTCTGCCATCATCTGTTATTATATGGCCAAGATAGGAGAAAGTTATTACTTGTCCTAGTATCTCCCCGTTTACTGTGATGTTCATTACGCGCTTACAAATTTCCAGTTGTTATCAGCTCATTTCTTAGGAGTATATTTCCGGTCAAGGTTGGTAACCATAATTTGCAACTTATTTATTTAGATCGAGCTGTAAATGAAGTTTCCGCCACACGTCAACTCACATATTACCACATTTGATTGGACTTGAATGCGAGCCAAGTATTTTACTTATTTAGACATGTGGAAATCTCAACTACTGGTGCCACTACAATTTTGGGCGCTATGTATGCCACTTCAAGTGCTACACAGTATGGTAAGCGTTACCTCTTTAAGGGCCATACAATTTAGCCAAATGTGCCAACAGGGGACAATAACGACAATGAAAACTGCAAGGGTGTTACGTTGAAAGAGGCAACATATTGTCCTGTGTATGAATCATATACTGTGCTGGATGTTCAAATACCTAGCCAGACTTTTTAGTATGTTCGGACCAAACGTGTATTGGAGCTCTAGAGCTCTGCCTGGCAGAATGGATAAGAACGCTCGCTCTTAAACTTCCAGTGTGCTGATGCCGAGGTAGCGGGTTCAACCCTTACACCGGTTAGTTGGACCAAACTTTTGACTTATCGTCCTTGACTTGGGGATGCAAATTACAAGTACCTCAGAAGTCGGAATAGCTTTGCCTGATGGCGAGGGACAAATGGTAATAGGAAAAGCGAATCCACACGCAAAAATCAGTCCAGTACACAAGAATCAGTAGCACGCGTATGCACCACGCTTGAGTTCAAAGCGAGCTAGCGCAAAAAAAAAAAAAAAGCCAACCGTGCATTTCTTTGCATACAAAATCAATAGTTCACATGGCGAACTGATAGGGACAGAACTAATTAATACTTCTTATTCTATAAAGTACAGATTATATTTGTTGCCTTTTGTTGTTATTTCGAATGTAAATGTATCAGAAGACTACTAAACTACATAAGATCGAAAGGAGAAAAGAAAACCAGATGTACTCAACAAGCTGTCGATATTGATGAAAATTGGTTCTTAAGGCAAATAAACTTAAGGAGAACCAAATATCTTGCAAATGTAAAAAGACACGGACGTCTGGAGAAGATAATTAAGGAGGGAAGTGTACATGGAAGGCGGAGAAGCAGTGGACCACATCTCTCATCTCTCATCTCATCATGTTCCTCTTGTACCTTGCGGTGTCGAGGTGAAGTATAAACATCGTGAGAGTGCCCGGTTATGGGCTTCGTATATCGACATTCCCATGGATTCTGTTATTCCCTCCGTCCAACGTTTACGTGGTCGGCCTCTTCCTCTGTTTCCATCTGGTCTGTACATCATTCCTTGTTGTGGCATGCTGTTGACTGGTAACCTACTTGCATGGCCAAACCATTTGACTTGCTGCTTTCTAATAAAATCTAGAGCAGCTTTAACCCCCACTTTAGTCCTGATTTCTTCATTTCTGATCTTATCTCTTCTTGATACGTTGAGTATTCTTCTCAGGAACCTCATTTCTGTTGTTGTGATTTTTCTTTTCTCTTTTTCTGTCATTGTCCAGGTTTGGCATTGGTAGCACAGAGTTGGTAGGAAGATTGTGTTGTAAAGTGCTTTCTTAGTAGTTATTGATACATGTTTGTTCTTTAGTATTGGTGCCATTTGTCCAATGAGATGATTTGCCTTATTGCACCTATTTTCGATCTCGTCTTCTGATCTGCCATTTGATGATATTATACTTCCTAGGTACTTGAAGCTCTTTACTTGTTTCAAGGGATGTTCGTTTAAGTGAATTGTTGCTGTTTGTTCTTCTTTAGTTATAGTCATTACCGCTGTTTTGCTTGTGCTAATTTTCATGTTATGTTCCCTACACATTTCGTTTAGACTATTCATGTGGTCTTGTAATTCATCTTCTGATTTTGCTATTAGTGCTTGGTCGTCCGCAAACAGGAGTTCTCTAATAGTTAGATTTGCAGATGTTTCTTCTTCTGTGTTCTCGTCATGCGGTATTCTTGCTGTCTCTGCTTGGGTGGTTTCTTTACATATGTTGCCTATATATGTTATGAACAAGAGAGGGGACAGCACACAACCTTGTCGTACTCCAGATCTTATGGTGAAGGGTTCTGAGTGTCCTCCAGTTGCTCTCACTATGCATTCACTGTTGTTGTATAAACTTCTACATAGGTTTGTTAGATGTGTACTCACTCCATATTGTTTAAGGATTTCCCACAGCTTGTTTCTATCTACCCTATCAAATGCCTTTTCTTGGTCGACAAAGGCTAAGTAGAGAGTTTCATTGAATTCGATTGATTTTTCTATAAGTTGTCTAAAAGCAAAAATGGCCTCTGTGCATCCTTTGTTTTTCCTAAATCTAAGCTGCGTTTTGCTTAGCTGGGGTTCTAAAGTAGTTAGTAATCTTTTTTCAAGAATTTTGCAAAATATTTTCCCAGTATGACTCAACAGTGAAATGCCTCTGTATTGTGTGCAATCTCTTTTGCTGCCTTTGTTTTTCCAAATTGGGATAATTATGGCGTTTCCCCAGTCTCGTGGTGTCTGTTGTTCTACCCAAACATGGTTGAATAGTCTATGTAGCCAAGCTGTTCCTACTTCTCTTGCTGCTTTAATTAGTTCATTTGGTATTTCATCCTGTCCTGATGATTTGTTCAATGGGGCTAATCTGATGGCTTCTATAATTTCTTCTTTTAGTATGTCTGGTTCTAGTTCTTCGGTGACATCTGTGTAGGTCTCTTGAATTCCTGTGACATCTGATGGGATGTTGAGAAGTTGATCGAAATACTGCTTCCATCTTATTAGGATCTGTTTTTGTTCACTTATTGGTTCTCCATTTTCGCTGTTACTTATTTCAGTTGGGTCAAAGGGTTCTCCTCTGGTTCGCATTGCACTTATCTTTTTGTAGAAGTTTCTGGTCGCCTCCTTGTAGTTTTTATTTAGGGTTTCTCCATACTCTTCCCAGTCTTTTTGTTTTTCTCTCTTTACTATTCTACTCACATGTCTTCTCGCTATTCTGTATTCCTGTAATCACATTCCTGTTTGCTCTTCAACCACTTTTTATATTTTTCCTTTTTTTTTTCCCTTTTTTTTTTTACCGCTTTCTTTACTTCTGCGTTCCACCAACTTGTTATTTTCTTTATCCGTGTTTTGCGTTTTTTCGTGGGTCCGCATGTTATTTTTGCAGTATTTAAAATGCTTGATTTGAACATCTCCCATTCTTCTTCCACTGTTTTTCTTTCCGTAGGTAATTTTACAAAGAGTTCAGTTAGTACTTTCTCATAATTTTCCCTAACTACCTCGTCTTTAAGGTTTTTTAAGTTTACTGATTCGCATGGCATGTATTTTCGTGCTCTTTGTTTTCTTCTTTTAATGGTTCTTATTGTGGCAACGACTGCTTTATGATCTGTGTTTATACTGAAATTGGGCACTGCTCTTGCATCTAATATATTTCTCTTTCTGTTATTTCTTGTTAATATAAAATCAATTTGGCTTTTAGTATCTAGATCGTTCCATTTATACCAGGTGTATACTTGCAAATCTTTATGTTTATAGAATGTGTTTGTTATATAGAGGTCGTGTTGGTTGCAAAGCTCTATCAGTCTACTTCCGTTATCATTCCTTTCATTTTGCTGATCTCTAAATGCTCCCAGGTGTTTTTCTATGCCCACTGTGTTATGTCCTAGTCTTGCATTGAAGTCTCCCATAACTATGATGTTGTCCTGCTTATCTATTTTATTTAGCACGTCATGTATGTCTTCGTAGAAGTCCTCACATTCTTGCTCATTATTATTTGCATTCCATGGTGGACCACAATATAGATAAATTCAAGATACTATTGGTAATTTACGCAGGACAGCAACAGAAACAGGGGACCACGACGTAGATGGATCAAGATATGATTGATAATTTATACATGGCAGCAACAGAAGCAGAGGACCACAAGGTAGATGGATTCAGGATAGGATTGATAATTTATACATAGCAGCAATAGAAGCAAAGGACCACAAGGTAGATGGATTCAGGATAGGATTGATAATTTATACATAGCAGCAACAGAAGCAGAGGACCACAAGGTAGATGGATTCAGGATAGGATTGATATTTTATACATAGCAGAAATAGAAGCAAAGGACCACAAGGTAGATGGATTCAGGATAGGATTGATAATTTATACATGGCAGCAACAGAAGCCGAGGACCACAAGGTAGATGAATTAAAGATACGACTGATAATTTACACATGGCAGCACAGAGCAGGGACTCTAGCTTAAGGTAGAAAGACACTTCGAAAGACTCATGGCAGCAAAGTTCAGCTCTGGACAGCTCTGTGTGATAATGTTGAATCTTAATGTTTGAATGTCCTATTTATTTAGTAATGTAGACACAGACTGGAGAACGGATAGAGATGTCAGAATACGAATACTCAAGGCAAGATGAGCTTTTATAGCACTAGGACGTTTGTGGAAGTCAAAAGAAATGAAATATAACACCAAACTTAGAATATTCAGTTCTAACGTTAACTCATTACGACTGTACAGACCAGAAACACGGAAAACAACTAAAACGACTCACATAAATTGCAAACATTCCCTAATTGGTTCTTGTGCCAAATAGAAAGACACAAGAAAGGTAAGACAAGGTCATCAATGGGGAACTCATGGAGAGAACTATACAAATACCAGTAAAACAAGAGGTGAAGAAATCATGGAGAGAACTATACAAATACCAGTAAAACAAGAGGTGAAGAAATCATAGAGAGAACTATACAGATACCTGTCAAACAAGAGGTGAAGAAATCACGGAGAGAACTATACAAATAACAGTAAAACAAGAGGTGAAGAAATCATAGAGAGAACTATACAAATACCAGTAAAACAAGAGGTGAAGAAATCACGGAGAGAACTATACAAATACCAGTAAAACAAGAGGTGAAGAAATCATAGAGAGAACTATACAAATACCAGTAAAACAAGAGGTGAAGAAATCATGGAGAGAACTATACAAATACCAGTAAAACAAGAGGTGAAGAAATCATAGAGAGAACTATACAAATACCAGTAGAACAAGAGGTGAAGAAATCATAGAGAGAACTATACAAATACCTGTAAAACAAGAGGTGAAGAAATAATGGAGAGAACTATACAAATACCAGTAAAACAAGAGGTGAAGAAATCATGGAGAGAACTATACAAATACCTGTAAAACAAGAGGTGAAGAAATCATGGAGAGAACTATACAAATACCAGTAAAACAAGAGGTGAAGAAATCATGGAGAGAACTATACAAATACCAGTAAAACAAGAGGTGAAGAAATCATGGAGAGAACTATACAAATACCAGTAAAACAAGAGGTGAAGAAATCATGGAGAGAACTATACAAACACCAGTAAAACAAGAGGTGAAGAAATCGTGGAGAGAACTATACAAATACCTGTAAAACAAGAGGTGAAGAAATCATGGAGAGAACTATACAAATACCAGTAAAACAAGAGGTGAAGAAATCATGGAGAGAACTATACAAATACCAGTAAAACAAGAGGTGAAGAAATCATGGAGAGAACTATACAAATACCAGTAAATCAAGAGGTGAAGAAATCATGGAGAGAACTATACAAATACCTGTAAAACAAGAGGTGAAGAAATCATGGAGAGAACTATACAAATACAAGTAAAACAAGAGGTGAAGAAATCACGGAGAGAACTATACAAATACCAGTAAAACAAGAGGTGAAGAAATCATGGAGAGAACTATACAAATACCAGTAAAACATGAGGTGAAGAAATCACGGAGAGAACTATACAAATACCAGTAAAACAAGAGGTGAAGAAATCATGGAGAGAACTATACAAATACCAGTAAATCATGAGGTGAAGAAATCATGGAGAGAACTATACAAATACCAGTAAAACATGAGGTGAAGAAAGGACGCCTGCGCTGAACGTGCCACACATTTTCAACGTCTGAGAATAGTTTAACTAGAAAGGTCTCTGGAATCCACAAAGTACAAGAAATAGTGGAAGATTTAAAAACATATGGAAAAGAGATGTAGAAACAAGCATGAATAATACAAGGAAGACATGAACGAGGGGGCTGCGTGGTCTCGAGGTATGGTGTCCGCCTCGAGTGCTGGAGGTCTCGGGTTCATGCCCCGGTGACACCGGAATTTTGTCTCGAGGACTTCTAGTAATAAAATTCCCCTGGTCTCTGGGTAGTGAGATCGGACGCCCGTGTGTATTGTTGCGCACGTAAAAAATCCCTTGGCAGTTGGAAATCGAAAAAGAGTAGCCTAACGGCACTGCCCGGGCAAAATTTCGAGTTAAAAATCTGCCCAAAGTATTTCAGGATCCTCGATGGTGCTACGGAGTTCGTGCACTGTGCTGAGTTTCTCCAGACTCAGGTTTGAGTTAGGAGGAGAACGGAGCACTTATGGATTGCACTCGTGTGCCGTGATGTTGATCCATCGACTAAACTAGACATGAACGAAGCTGCATGAGATAGCTGAGGATGAGAATGCGAGGAGTGAGTTGGCTGAAGGCTTGTCTCGTAATCTGGGATAATGGACAGAAGAAGTAGAGGAAGAATGTTTTAACGTAATCATTCATTTTTCCCAGAATCTTGGACCGGAAATGTCCAACAAAAGAATTAACAACAAGCCGTTAGAGCACGAATTGAAAAGAAGCTACATACACTGTCAAATGGGTCACCAGGAAAGTCAGATTTATTTAGTACGCAATGACCAAGCGCCGATCTCCGTGGCGAAGGCCTTACGGATGCGGTTCGTAATCCCGTATAGCCGCGTTCGAAACACAGCGGTGACAGATTTGGCAGCAGACCACGTTGCGTTGGTTTTGCGTTGATATCGGTGCAGGTCATTCAGAAAGTAATGGCAAACTACCAAGAGATCATAACGGCAGAAATGCTGGTGTTGACTGCGATATCCTACAAAAAGGATATGCAAACAAAATGACCAAACGGAAAAAAAAATACGTGAAAACAACACGAGGTTGAGCTTCAGGAAACAAACATCACATATCGATGAGGACTGAATGACCTAATACACATCAGTCACAGCAGCGTGGTAGATGCTGTAGTCAGGTGATAAATTAAAGGCGTGTAGGAGTAAAAGGCGCGAGGATACGCATAGTTTCATCGGGTCTATACCATCTGGCTGGGTCTTTACGCAACCGTTCATCGACGATGAACTGTATTTTTCGTGGCGGACTTTGTATTGGCATTCTGGCTGTGGCATTATGTATACCTGTTCGGACTGTTGGTTTGTCGAGACTCTTGTCTGTTCCACTTTTCACATGGGGCAGCAAGAAGCATTTTGTGTGATATTCACTGTCACAGGAATGGAGTATTATGGGGAAATCCTTTGCCGTGAAGTTGGAACGGCGACTAACTAACTAACTTTACGTAAACGGGCCGATCGAAAGCGCCGCACAGAGCACGGACTCGGTAGCTCCAGCGACAACCCACAGAGGTATAACTGCTGCCATGAACCGAATGACTGAGTAGAGAATTGACCCCACGACCTTCGTAGTACGAGATGGCTTTACCACTTCGTTACGAAGAGTCCCAACATGATAAGTGTTAGAAAGCCAGTGCTTGTAAAGTGGCTCTCCAATGTATTACTTAGCGGCTGCTTTGCTGGGCTAGTTACCAGTTTCTCCACATAGGCTTTGAATAAAGTGAAGAGTTCTTAAAACATCCGATGTGATGATGCTGAGGTAGAGGGTTCAACTCCTACACCGGTTAATTGACTAAAATGTTAACTTCTCGTCCTTGACTTGGGGACGTAAATTACAAGAACCTCAGAGTCTGAGTATGTTCGCCGGGTGGTGAGGGACACTGATAACAGGGAAAGCTATTACACATGCAAACATCAGTCCAGTGCAATGGTTGTAGTGACATGTGTATGGACTACGTTTGAGTTCAAAGCGAGTGAAGGTAAAAACACAACCTTAAAAGCTCATCTGCACCTGGAATATAAGGATGACAGGACTGTGTTAAAAATTCATTATATGAAACACGGAACAAACAGACCTATCCAAGAACTCATTATTGAAGAAAACTGGTGAGTAAGACAAATTAATCGAAGAACATGACAATATTTTGACATGTAAACAGAACTGAATGTAGTGAAACGATAACCATGGAAGGAGGCGTGACGGAGAAGCGAAGAAAGAGCAGACCGCCATGTAGACGTATTCAGTATGTAATAGATACTATACACATGACAGCAACACACGCCGGGCATGGGGCTTATGATAAAGAAACGAGGTCAGATTCAATCAATCAATCAATCATGTGCCATGCCGGAAAGCGTGGGCGGTCATGATTCGCCATTTCACTCGATCACCAGAGTCGTGATCAGCTCAGTGTTCCTGTCTCGTCCATGCCATGTGGCCAAGCCATCCAGGTATTTTCCTCTCGGTCTTCCTCTTGGTCTGTTCCCTTCGATCGTGCCAGCTGTCACTAAGTTCTCCAGGTCAGATTGGCTGAGTGGATAAGAGCGCTTGCTTTTAGATTTCCGGTGTTATGATGGTGACATAGCGGATTCAACCCCTACATCAGTGAGTTTGATTAAAATGTTGACTTCTCGTCCTTGACTTCGGGACGTATGGTACAAGTACCTCAGAAGTCGGTATGAATAAAGAAAGCTAGCCCAACCCGCTCGCAATATTTGTCCAGCATTACTACGCTAGAGTTCAAAGCACGCGAATGATGAAGAAAAAAAAAAAACATGATAAAGAAACATTTCGAAATACTTGCTTACTTGTTTGCTTGTGTTCGCTGGCTGTGAACTCCAACGCGAAGTAAAAACAGCACAGAACTAGCTGACCTAAGAGCAGTACTCCATGGTCTATGCCAGAAATCCAAAAAAGTTGTAATACAGTGGATCCCATCACATTGCAGTATACCTGGAAATGAAGAGGCTGACAGACTGGCAAAAGAGGGCGGACGACTACCACAGCCTGACATAGACATAACTTATAATGAGGCAAAGAGGTTGATAAAAAGCACTTATAGAACCAAATGGGAATCAGAGCATCCAGGCCACCAGAAGGATGATGCATATTACAAACTCGACCGAAGAGAACAAGTAGCAATCTTCAGACTCCGCACAGGACATAACAGGCTGAAATACCACTTGTTCAACAAACTAAAGATAGGAGATACAGATGAATGTAATTGTGGAACTGGTAAAATGACAGCTAAACATTTGCTGCAAGAGTGCCCAATATATGCAGAACAGAGAAAGATATTTTGGCCCACACCTGCTTCATTCGAGGACAAGCTTTATGGAGATATCAACAAGCTCAAGTCGACTGCAGCTTACTTTAACTGTATTCAGGTTGACATTTAAATGTACATGAAGAAGTATTTAGACTGCCATACTTTATACCACAGGCATGTCGGTTACACAAGCCTCCCAGAGGCATGAAATGGAATATTGCTTGGATAGCAAATCCATTACGTGGAAAGTCCGAATCGAAAGCTCACTGTGTGGGCTTCATAAAAGGTGGAAAAAGTGTCCTAGTGGCACAAAATGGAATATTGCTTGGATAGCAAATCCATTAAGTGGAAAGTCCGAATCAAAAGCTCACTGTGTGGATGTCATCTGCAGACTGCATTCTTCTGGTTTCCGGAAGAACAGCCTATGGTGAACGGAAGGCCCAATATACGGAAGTGAGGCTAAGCAGCCATGTGCAGGACGTGACGATTCCTTGGGTGAGCCCAGTACCAGAGCGCTGTGTGTTGGCTCTGCAATTATGGAAGCCTCCTTGGATGGCGGGGAATGCCCATGGTCTGCCCCTGCCGTCCCTTGAGGGCCGACCAGGATGCCTTTGGCTGTTCTATATGGGCTAGCTGGGATGGGAGATAACACCACAACAGTGAGAGTCTAACGTTAACCCGGTCAACAAATGCCCGCAGAAGTCGGATGTGTCGGCCTAACGGCGCAAGAAACGCAGCTCTGCTGTAAACAGGCACAACGCAATCACGTCCGAAAAAAAAAAACTCCGGATGAACGAAGAAGAAGAAGAAGGATGAAGACATCCTGTTGCCCAACATCAGTGTGATGTCATACAGGACCTGAGGTTTGCAGTATCCGTTTGTCCCATGTCTGGCTTATTGGTGTGCAGACTGGTGGTTCCTCGCCGTGCAGGCAGACACTCTCCGACTTCGGAGGAATCGGCGATCCTACTGACTTTAGCCAGACCCCGAAGGGACCTGTTACCCAGGACGCTCGACGAGGACGCGTTAGTAGGTCTTGGCCAGTATATAACCCGGCCCTGGTGACATGGAAATACCTCTGTGTCCCATTTCGAAATACTTTTATGGGGTCAAATTTCTGAAATGGACAAGCCATTGGATTGCAACAATAGGTGTCAGTGGATTCATTCATGCATGGCGTGTCATGTATGATATCATACTGAGTTGGGGGATGCTGCGTTTGTCTGTAAAACATTCCTGACATACATAAATCAACAAATTAAGGACAGGGGAACTGGTCAACTTAACAAAAAAAGAACATGACAAATGATTCAGGTCAGTACGGCCGAAAGAATAAGCTTACTCGTGCTTAAACTCTAATTGTGCTGATAGCGATGTATCGTGCTCAACCCCTACACCGGACAGTTGGGCTAAAATGTTGACTTCTCGTCCTTGACTTCGGGACGTAAATTACAAGAACCTCAGAAGTTGGGGTGGATTCTCCTGATGGCGAGGGACACTGGCAATAGGAAAGCTAACCCACACGCAAAAATCAGTCCAGTTTACTAGAATTAGTAGCTACGCGTATGGACTATGCTTGATTTCAAAGCGAGATAAAAAATATAAACAAAAGACCAAAAAAAAAAAAAAAAAACTGAGTGACAGAATGGACGTGCGTCGACTAGAAAGTTTTTGTCAGCACACACGCAATGTGATGTAAGAATTATAACAACTATAGGTTACTTATTATTTAAGTCTTCTGTTTGTTAATAAACAGTATTCACGCGACCCTTTTCCACGCCGTAATACGCAGTAGGCATGTGGTGATAGATGCATATTTTTATAGATCAATAGACCCTTGGTGGGTTATGTAGTCAATGCCACCCAAGACCACTTGCATCTCAGAATACTTCATCAGACCACTTTTAGGCGAGGTCAATTAAAAAAAGAAAAAAAGAAAACCAACAACAACCGCGAATCCGCCCCAATGCGAATCGAACGCATGACCACTTGGTCACAGGGCGGCGTCTAGATTCTATGCTACAGCGGCTCTCCAGGTACATAATTAGTTAAAGTTAGTTGCATATCCTTCACAGGACATCGCAGTCAACACCAACATTTTTTGCTGTTGTGATCTCTTGGCAAGTTTACGTTCTGTAGTTTACCATTGCTTTCTGAACGACCGGCACCCATTCCATTTCGTAAAAAACCAACGCAAAGTGATCTGCTGCCATGTCTTCCGCAGCTGTGTTTCGAACGCGGGTATGCGGGATTACGAACTGCGTCCGTAACTTCTTCGACACGGAGCATGTATATAATGCTAGCCCGATATTTTTGGATCCAGTGAGTAATGTTGCCAAGAATCTGCCCACTATACAGACATTCTGAAATAGAATATACTTCCCACGAGACTCTTTTTTGCCAATGAAAAGAATAGGTGCTATAGAAGTTCAGGTCGGGATTGACATGTACAGACGAGTATTCAGCCCACTAGTTTGGAATGTGCGTCCTATCCCCTGGAAAATAAATGAAGTTGTTTAAACACTGATGCAAAAATCTGCCCGTCCTTTTATTTCCGGAAATAACATGTCTCCAAAATGCGGCCATCCAAAACTGCAAATAGCTTATTTGTCAATAGAAGCATCCGCGGAAATGGCTACTTGTAATGTCAAAGACAGAATGAATTATGGGAGAAAGAAATCACATAACAGCTATAAATGTGGAGGGATAGTGGTAAAGAAAATCAGAATGGGCAAAAAAGAATCCCTAAAACAGAGCTATTCAGCTTATATGGGACACGGTTAGACCAAATATACGGCACAATTCACATTTGGTATGGCTGCATACATGAGAAACTATTTCGTAATGCCACGTTAATTTCACACGCATACACACAAAAACAGACACATATAGACAAACAAATCGCTCCCCCTCTGTCTGTCGGTCTGTCCGTCCGTCCGCCGGCCCGCCCATCCGTCCGGCTGTCTGTCTGTCTGTCCGTCCGTCTGTCGGCCCGCCCACACGTCCGCCCGTCTGTCTGTCTGTCTGTCTGTCTGTCTGTCTGTCTGTCTGTCTGTCTGTCTGTCTGTCTGTCTGTCTGCCTGCCTGTCTGTCTGTCTGTCTGTCTGTCCGTCCGTCCGTCCGTCCGTCCGTCAGTCTGTCTGCCTGTCTGTCTGTCTGTCTGTCTGTCTGTCTGTCTGTCTGTCTGTCTGTCTGTCTGTCTGTCTGTCTGCCTGTCTGTCTGTCTGTCTGTCCGTCCGTCCATCTGTCTGTCTGTCTGTCTGTCTGTCTGTCTGTCTGTCTGTCTGTCTGCCTGCCTGCCTGCCTGTCTGTCTGTCTGTCTGTCTGTCTACGCTCACGGGTGGAACTGCTATGGAAAGCGAACAAAGAATGGACCGGGCTGATATGTTGAGGCAGAGCCATTAAACGAATCAATCTATGACTGTGTATCTGCATGTCTGTCCAGACCGAAAGAGCATCAAGTCAGAAGTCAGACAAACGCGAAATGTAGGGGAGATGAGGGAGGTAAAGACGAATAGTGAACCAACACAGAACTGGTGTTGTCAGCCGATACACGCTGCCAGAATACGGAGGCAGATACTAATTAACTCACTGACTGACTGACTGATTAACCGACCAACCGACCGACCGACCGGCCAAACTAACCAGCTATCTAACTAACTAACGAACAAACCCACCAACTAACTTTTAGCTAAACTCATCAACCAATCAACAACTAACTAACTAACCATATATATATATAGATATATATATATATATATATATATATATATATATATATATATATATATATATATATATATATATATATATATATATATATATATAAAAATTAGGATCTCCGTCTGTCTGTCTGTCTGTATGTATGTCCGTATGTCCTTTATACGTTCGCGAACGGCCCATCCGATTGAGATGAAATTTTCTACACGCCTTCCTTTCATTCCAGCGCTGCCAACTGTCGTATTTTTTTTTCTTCTTCCTCCTCCTCCCTCCTCCCATTCCCAAAATACGTACGTAAATATTTGATGATGATGATGAAAGAATCCCCGAACCAAAACGCTAGGGAAAGGGAAGAAAATGACGTGATTACACAGAATCGTCACACGGCAATCATTATCATCATCAAGTGCCGTGCCGGCTGGCGTAGGCGTTCAACTCTGCTGCTGATATATATGCCTCCATGCCACGGCAATATCAATAACAATTCATCTTTTTATGTGTAAGGAAGTTATCTACAGTCGTGTAGAAGGGAAGAACAATCAATGGAAGGACCGAAATCACAGAACCTAGACGAGTATGAATTCGGAATGGCGAACTCCCTCCTCCTCTCTTCTCCTCCTGCCTCTACTTCCTCCCTCCTCCTCCCTCTACCTCCTCCCCCTCCTCCCTTTACCTCCTCCCCCTCCTCCCTCTCCCTCCTCCTTCTCCCTCTTCCTTCTCCCTCTTCCTCTCCCCTCCTCCTCCATCCTCTTCCCTCCTACTCCCTCCGCCTCCTCCCTCCTCCTCCCTCTACCTCCTCCCTCCTCCCTCTACCTCCTTCCCCTCCTCCCTATCCATTCTCCTTCTCCCCCTCCCTCCTCCTTCCTCCTCCCTCTCCTCCTCCCTTCCCCTCATCCCTCCTACTCCCTTCTCCTCCTCCTTCCTCCTCCTCTCTCCTCCCTCTACCTCCTCCCTCTACCTCCTCCCTCCTCCTCTCTCCTCCTCCTTCCTCCACATCCCTCTTCCTCCTCATCCCTCCTCATCATTCATCCTCCTCCTCCCCCTCCTCCTACTCCCTCCTCCTTCTACCTCTTCCTCCCTCCTCCTTCTCCCTCCACCTCCTCCTCCCTCCTCCCTCCTCCTCCTTCTCCCTCCTCCTCCCCCTCCCCCTTCCTCCTCCTCCTCACCCTCCTCCCTCCTCCTCCTCCTTCACCCTCCTCCCTCCTCCTCCCTCCTCCTCCCTCCTCCTCCTCCCTCCTCCTCATCCTTCCTCCTCCTTCCTCCTCCCTCCTCATCCGTCTTCCTCCTCCTCCTCCCGCCTCCTCCCTCCTCCTTCTCCCCTTGCCCCCTCCTTCTCTTAATCCCTCATCCTCCCTCCTCCTCCCTCCTATTCCTCCCTACTCCTCCTCCTCCATCCTCCTCCTCTCTCCGCCTATCTCTTCCTCCTCCTCCTCTCTCCTCCACTCTCTTCCTCCTCCCTCCTCCTCCCTCTTCCTCCTCCTACCTCCCTCCTCCTACCTCCTCGCCCTCCTCTTCCTTCCTCCTCCTCCCTTCTCCTCCCTTCTCCTCCTCACCTCCTACCCCTCCCTCCTCCCCCTCATCCCTCCTCCTCCCCCCTCCTTATTCCTCCCTCCTCCCCCTCCTCCTTCCTCCTCCTCCCTCTCCTCATCCCTCCTCCTCCATTTTCCTGGGATATGTGGGTTGGAAGGGGAATGTTTGTGGGTGGCGAGTGTGTTTTGGTTGGGGGATCAGGTGAGGGCAGTGTGTGTGGGTGGGGGATGTGCGGGAGGGGGATGGGTCGGTGGGTGGGGTATGTATGTGTCCCTTGGTGTGCGTGTGTGTCGGTAGTGGGGATGTGTATGTGTCCCTTGGGCACGTTATGTGTGGGTAGGTGGGGATGTTGTGTGGGTGGGGTGATGTATGGATAGGTGGGAGATGGGCTTCATAACATGGTATTAGCCTTGTTTATGTTACAAACATTCATTTCACATGTTTATATTTCTTCTTATGGTAAATGTATAATGCTCTTGATGAACGAAAGACGAGTGATTGGAAGGGCCGAATGTAAGACGGGCCTGCGCGCCCAATTTGTGACCCTAATAAAGTTGATTTGATTTGATTTGATTTTCTCCTCCTCCCTCCTCCTCCTCCCTCTACCTCCTCCCTCCTCCTCACTTCACATTCCTCCGCCTCCCTCTACCTCCTCCCCCTCCTCCCTCTCCCTCCTCCTTCTCCCCCTAGCTTCTCCCTCCTCCTCCCTCTCCTCCTCTCTTCTCCTCATCCCTCCTACTCCCTTCTCCTCCTCCCTCCTCCTCCTCTCTCCTCCCTTTTCCTCCCTTTACCTCCTCCCTCTACCTCCTCCCTCCTCCTCCCTCCTTCTCCTTCCTCCACATCCCTCTTCCTCCTCCTCCCTCCTCATCATTCCTCCTCCTCCCCCTCCTCCTTCTCCCTCCTCCTTCTACCTCTTCCTCCCTCCTCCTTCTCCCTCCACCTCCTCCCTCCTCCTCCCTCTCCCTCCTACTCCACCACCTGCGTTCTCCTCCTCCCTCCTCCCTCCTCCTTCTCCCTCCTCCTCCCCTCCCTCTTCCTCCTCCTCCTTCACCCTCCTCCCTCCTCCTCCTCCTTCACCCTCCTCCTTCACCCTCCCTCTTCCTCCTCCTCCTCCTCCTTCACCCTCCTCCCTCCTCCTCCTCCTTCACCCTCCTCCTTCAACCTCCTCCCTCCTCCTCCCTCATCCTCCTTCCTCCTCCTTCCTCCTCCCTCCTCCTCCTCCCTCCTCATCCCTCTTCCTCCTCCCTCCTCCTTCTCCCCTTGCCCCTCCTTCTCTTAATCCCTCCTCCTCCCTCCTCCTCCCACCTATTCCTCCCTACTCCTCCTCCTCCCTCCTCCTCCTCTCTCCGCCTATCTCTTCCTCCCTCCTCCTCCCTCCTCCACTCTCTTCCTCCTCCCTCCTCCTCCCTCTTCCTCCTCCTCCTCCTCCCTCCTCCTACCCCCTCGCCCTCCTCTTCCTTCCTCCTTCGCCCTCCTCCTCCCTTCTCCTCCTCCCCTCCTCCCCCTCCCTCCTCCCCCTCATCCCTCCTCCTCCCTCCTCCTTATTCCTCCCTCCTCCCCCTCCTCCCCCTCCTCCTTCCTCCTCCTCCCTCTCCTCCTCATCCCTACTCCTCCATTCTCCTCCTTCCTCCTCCTCCTCCTCCCTCTACCTCCTCCCTCCTCCTCCCTTCACATTCCTCCGCCTCCCTCTTCCTCCTCCTCCCTCCTCCCTCCTCCTCCTCCTCCTCCTCCTCTCTCCTCCTCCCTCCTCCTCCTCCCTCTACCTCCTCCCTCCTCTTCCCTTCACATTCCTCCTCCTCCCTCTTCCTCCTCCTCCCCCTCATCCTCTTCCCTCCTTCTCCTCCCTCCTCCTTCTCCCTCTTCCTCCTCCCTCTTCCTCCCTCTTCCTTCTCCCTCCGACTCCTCCTTCTCCCACTCTCTCCTCCTCCTCCTCCCTCCTCCTCCCTTTCCCTCCTCCTCCCTCTCTTCCTCCTCCTGCGTTATCCTCCTCCCTCCTTCTCCCTCCTCCTCCCTCTTCCTCCTCCCTCCTCCTTCTCCTCCCTTCTCCTTCTCCCTCTTCCTCCTCCCTCTTCCTCCCTCTTCCTGCTCCCTCCGCCTTTTCCCTCCTCCTACTCTCTCCTCCTCCTCCCTCCTCCTCCCTCTCCCTCCTCCTCCCTCTCCTCCTCCTCCTGCGTTCTTCTCCTCCCTCCTTCTCCCTCTTCCTCCTCCCTCCTCCTCCCCCTCCTTCTCCACCCTACTCCTCCCTCCTCTTCCTAATCCCTCCTCCTCCCTCCTATTCCTCCCTATTCCTCCTGTCTCCTGTCTCCTCCTCCTTTCTAGTCCCTCCTCTTCCCTCCTCCACCTCCGTCTTCCTCCTCCCTCCTCCATTTACCCAAGACAGACAGACAGATAGTCGGGAACGGGAACTTATATGACTACTTATATGAATTAAATGAGATGCTCGCCACCAGGAGTTGGGCGATGCCGGGCCGGGTCAGACAGACAGACAGATAGATAGTCGGGAACGAGAACTTATATGACTAATTATACGAATTAAATGAGATGCTCCCCACCAGGGTCTGGGCGAAGCCGGGCCGGGTCAGCTAGTATCTTTTTAGTGTGAAATCGGCTGCTTACCCAATATTATTTCATTTTCCATTTTTCATTAAAATTTCATATATTTCAGGGGACTTAACTCTGTAAAAGTTATTTCAAGGGGCATAACTTTTCTGTATAACTTATAGTCATATTGTGGCATCGTTTTCAAAGATTTATAAACTCTTTGTCCATAGTTATATACCGGCATATGAGTTATAATAAATAATGATACAATCTGTGAGGCATTTTCAAAGTTTTCATAAAAATAATGCATAATGCATAACATTGTAACTCATCTATTTTTGCTTAAAGAATGAATAAATAATAGTTACCTTATCTCTATCAAGATGGACTCACTATCTGCAGTACAAGCGCTAGGCAACCATTCTAAAGAGAACAGACAAGACCTGAAAGAGAAAATACTAACACTAACAACAAAACTAAGAAGTATGGGATGCCAGGTCACAATTGTATGGATACCAGCACACAGAGGGATAACTGGCAATGAGAGGACAGACAGGGCCGCAAAACGCGGGACAAGCAGCCAGAATATAGTAAACACAGGACTCGGCATTCTGGAGGCAAAAAGCATTATCAAACAACAAGTAATCGACAAATGGAAACAACAATGGAGAGACAGCAATAAAGGACGACACGCCTACCACATGCTCAGAGAACCAAGTTTGAAAAGTCAAGTGAAAGACAACACAAAAATACCAACGTACAAGAAACTATGGAGATTGAGAATCGGGAACT
The DNA here is from genome assembly GCA_014155875.1 of Cepaea nemoralis. NCBI lineage: Eukaryota > Metazoa > Mollusca > Gastropoda > Stylommatophora > Helicidae > Cepaea > Cepaea nemoralis. The sequence goes on along the minus strand of JACEFZ010009288.1, from coordinate 3,281 downwards.
GGAAAGATAAAATCACCCGACCACTTTGCATTGACTGCCTGGAGGAAAACACTATAGAACACTACCTACTATCGTGCACAGCCTATGCCCAGGAACGCAGGGACCTAGTAGAATACTTCCAACAAGAAACACGACGATGACGATGAAGGAATGCCTACAGGTGGAAGGCGACAAAGAAGTACAAAAGCTTACAAAACAATTCATTGCAAGAACAGGGAAAGAAATATAACCAACATAAAATAAAGCCAACAGCAAAATAAAAATACAGTGAGGAAAAACTCGACCACACGAAAACCAGACAATAGGAAATATATAGGGGGGCGTTAAAACTCTCAAATGGCAAACAATAGAGAGACGAAACGACCCTCTTCGACGCGGGAGACAAGGAGAAGGGGGGAAATTGCCCCAACGATGGAGAAGACGATGGGAAACCCCCCTGACGATGGATAAGAGGGACGTGTAAGAAACCCCTCCGGCGCGGGACAAGAGGAGACCGTAGGAAACCTCCCCAACGATGGACAAGAGAGACGATACAATCCGACCCCTATGCTTGACAAAAAACCGTTGAACCAAGACCCAAGAAAACAAGCCCAGACGATAACAGGCGCCCCCCCCCCCCCTCCCCAGGACAAGCCCAAGAAAAACAGATGAAAAAAGACAGCCCCTCCCCACCCCCCAAGGTCAGCTCCGGAAAAAAAGACATCAAACGAGAGGGATGGGCAAACCGATAATGATAGCAGACACACCAGCAACAACGTCAAAAGCAAAAAGGATGGCAAAAAGAGGGACTCGGCCTGACAGGCAGTAATAGAAGCTGTCTAACGCACAAAATACCACAAAACCTATACCGCACTATGAACCACCACAACTATAACCAACGTCATTGAGACGGGTTGAACGAGGTGGAAAGTTTCTTTTTTTTTTCGACAAATCGGAATCGGAATCTATCAAGTTTGAAGATTTTATATTTCTTTACACTGTCGCCAACTCTTAGAAGACATGGAACAATTTCAACCATTATTAAATCTACAGGCATATGCGTTATATTCCTCCTCCTCCTCCTCTCCCCTCCTCCACCTCCTACCCTCTTCCTCTTCTCCTCCCCATCCTCCTCTCCCTCCTCCACCCTCCTCTTCTCTCTTTCTCCTCCTCCTCCCTGCTCCTCCCTTTTCCTCCTCCCAGCTCCTACACCTAATTTTTCTTCTTCTTTTGCTGCTGCTGCCGCTGTTCCATTTACCCAAGTTAATTGTTGGGGAAGATGTAAAGATCTTTCAAGTGCTCTTTCTAATGCTTTTTGTAAGTTGGTCTTCGTTTATCTAAGGTTGTTCTAACTGCAACCAATAAATGATTAGACAGACAGACAGACAGACAGACAGACAGACAGTCGGGAACGGGAACTTATATGACTACTCATATGAATTAAATGAGATGCTCCCCATCAGGGGCTGGGCGAAGCCAGGCCGGATCAGACAGATAGACAGACAGATAGACAGACAGACAGACAGATAGATAGTCGGGAACGGGAACGTGAGCTTATATGACTACTTATATGAATTAAATGAGATGCTCCACACCAGGAGCTGGGCGATGCCGGGCCGGGACAGACAGACAGACAGACAGACAGACAGACAGACAGATAGTCGGTAACGGAAACGGGAACTTATATGACTACTTATATGAATTAAATGAGATGCTCCCCACCAAGGACTGGGTGATGCCGGGCCGGGTAAGACAGACAGACAGACAGACAGACAGACAGACAGACAGACAGACAGACAGTCGGTAACGGGAACGGGAACTTATATGACTACTTATATGAATTAAATGAGATGCTCCCCACCAAGGACTGGGTGATGCCGGGCCGGGTCAGACAGACAGACAGACAGACAGACAGACAGACAATCGGTAACGGGAACGGGAACTTATATGACTACTTATATGAATTAAATGAGATGCTCCCCACCAAGGCCTGGGCGGAGCCGGGCCGGGTCAGCTAGTATATATATATATATATATATATATATATATATATAATATATATATATATATATATATATATATATATATATATATATATATATATATATATATTATATATATACCATAGCCCGGCTATATCTATATATAGTGGGATATATATATATATAGATAATATATATATAGATATATATAATCTATATATATATCGATATCCGTCTATAATATATGTCTATATATATATATCTGTCTAGCCTATAGATATTATATATTATATATATATATATATATATATATATATACCTAGCGACCGGCATCGCCTAGGCCCTGGTGGTGAGCACTCATCTAATGTCATATAAGTAGTCATATAGACCTCCGTTCCCGTTACCGACTGTCTGTCCTGTCCTGTCTGTCTGTCCTCACCCAGTCTGTCTGTCCTGTCAGTGGTCCTGTCCTGTCTGCTGTCTGTCCGTCGTCCTGTATGTCGTCTTACCGCCCGCATCACCCTTCCTTGGGGGAGCATCTCATTTACTTCCTATAATATTCCTTTTTCCCGACTATCTGTCTGTCTGTCTGTCTGTCTGTCCCTGTCTGTCCCGTCTGGTGTGGAGCATCTTTCATATAAGTAGTCATATAAGCTCACGTCCCGTTCCATGTCTATCTGTCTGTCTGTCTGCTGTCCTGCCTGTCATGTCCGTTTTTTTGCCCAGCCCCTGATGGGTCTGTCTGTCATATCTGTCTAGTCTGTCCCGTTCCTGTCTGTTCTGTCTGTCTGTCTGTCTAATCATTTCTGGTTGCAGTTTAGAACAACTTAGATACGAAGACCAACTTACAAAAAGCATTAGAAAGAGCACTTGAAAGATCTTTACATCGTCCCCAACATTAACTTTGGTAAATGAACAGCGGCAGCACCAGCAGAAGAAGAAGAAAAAATAGAAGGGAAGTAGGAGGAGAAGAAGGAGGAATAGGGTTGAGTAGGGTATGAGGAGGGGAGAGGAGGAGAAGAGATAGGCATAGAGAGGAGGAGGGAGAGGAGGGATGAGGATGGAGAAGCGGAGGGAGAGAGGATGGAGGAGGAGGGATTAGAGGGGGGGGGAAAGAGGAGAAGAGATTGATGTGAGAGGAGGAGGAGAGGAAGAGGGAGGAGGAGAATGAGAGGAAGGAAGTGTAGAAGATGAGGTAGTATAGAGGAAAGGGGAAGTAGAGGAGGAGTCATGGGCGAGAGGTAGAATAGTTCGGAGGAATGCGGAAGGTAAGCAATGAGATGTGGAGTAGAGAAGAGGTGAGAAGGAGGGGAATAGGAT
>JACEFZ010009287.1:0-36335 GCA_014155875.1 Cepaea nemoralis | reverse complement strand
AACATGTGCCAAACTGTCCTAGTCCTCAAACAACATGTGCCAAACTGTCCTAGCCCTCAAACAACATGTGCCAAACTGTCCTAGGCCCTCAAACAACATGTGCCAAACTCTCCTAGCCCTCAAACAACATGTGCCAAACTGTCCTAGCCCTCAAACAACATGTGCCAAACTGTCCTAGGCCCTCAAACAACATGTGCCAAACTGTCCTGGCCCTCAAACAACATGTGCCAAACTGTCCTGGCCCTCAAACAACATGTGCCAAACTGTCCTAGCCCTCAAACAACATGTGCCAAACTGTCCTGGCCCTCAAACAACATGTGCCAAGCTGTCCTGGCCCTCAAACAACATATGCCAAACTGTCCTATCTCTTTCAGCTCCTCCCATGTCTTCCCTGCATTATTCATCTCTGCCTAGTTCTCTTCTCCGTGCATTTTTAGGTCACCCCCTATTTTATTGGCCTTGTGGGTTCTGCCTGTACTTATTCAACAGAAATCATACTGTGTTTAATTTAACTTATTTCACTATGACTCAACAAGCTAGAGCTGTCTCTATATGTGTATAACTAGAACAATTACAGCAAATTCATAATCAATTTTGAACAAATTAGTTTGAAGAAAAAAAAACTATTGAAAATATTTTTTACAAAACTATTCATATTAAAAAACATCTGATGGCTGCAGAAATGTGGTTTCTGAGGAAAATGCAAAGAATACCATGGACAGACAGAAAAACCAATGACCAAGTACTACAGGAGACCAATGAAAATCATAAATTGATTAGAGAAATTAGACATAGACAGTCAAAAGTTTTTGGACATGTTATGAGAAGAAATGGATTGGAGAACTTAGTGACAACTGGCAAGATCGAAGGGAAAAGACCAAGAGGAAGACTGAGAGGAAAGTACCTGGATGGCTTGGCCACATGGCATGGACGAGACAGGAACACTGAGCTGATCCACGACTCTGGTGATCGAGTGAAATGGCGAGTCATGACCACCCACGCTTTCCGGCATGGCACATGACTGATTGATTGATATTTAAAAAAAAAAAAACAATAAACTGCACATCAGTTTTTAATTGTAAGAAACTATCATCATCATTATTATCCAGTAGCTGGTCCTGGGCAAAACTTTCCCCCATAACAGACTTCTGAAATGTCTCTATCGTAAGCCAGATGTCCTGCCTGTGATGCTGTCATGTGTAAATTATCTACCAGATCTAGAAGCTATCTAAAATATGGTCCTCCTAGTTTTCTTCCCTGGTTTGCCTCCCTCCAAAATGATCTTTTTCTGATATTCATATCTTTTTAAACGCTCAAAATATTTTGTTTTCCCCAATTTTAGTTTATAGTAACCAATCTTGTTCAATATTGGGTTCTTGTTGGATAAATTTGTTTGTTCTTTTTTTCCATTCAATGAATTGTTAGCACTTCTTCTGTAACACTTATATTCAAAGGTGTGTATGCATTCTCATTTCTGTTTCTCTATCTAGTCTTCCACCCTCGGTGAACACACTGCCTAGATACTTGTATTCTCTGACATGTTTAATGATTTTCTATTTATATTTACATTATATTGCACTGGTGTTTGTCAAATTGTCATAAATCCTGTCTTTCAATGTTAATCTCCAAATCAAAATTCTGACAGAAACTGTCAAGACAATTTATTATATGGTGCTGGAGACCTGCATTCTTACATAGTAAAGACCGCATTTTATTTGGTCAAACAGAGAAAACACAAGGTATGACCCAGAAATTCTGGCCTGTATAGTCATAATGAAATACTCCTAAATGTACACTAGGCTTTGTGGGAATTCTTATTCAATTCTGCTACACATACAAGCATGATGAAACGGACAGAAAACTGTTATATTGAAAGAAATTATCACTCTAAATCCTGTAGAGGTGTTGGTATAAAAACTGTCTTTTCCTGATCACACAAACTCCTTTAGAGGTGCTGGCATAAAAACTGTCTTGTCCTCTGCCTTCTATCTCCCTTGGAGCATAAGCCCTGAACCAAGTCATGCCCAGACATCCTATCTTTTTACTATCTCCTATAATTCTGTTTCATATTATTCACACAACTCTCTTCTCCGGGTGTATTTAGATCTCCCTCTTTTTCTAGTTAAACTATTAACAGATCTAAATGTGTGCTCGTTTACTTGTAGTGTATGAATCTTCGTGGCGAAGTGGTCAAGCCGTTTCACTCGGGCTCCGAAGGTTGTGGGTTCGATTCCGGGCCGCGTCCTTCGGTTCACGAGTTAAATTTTTCGGAGACTCCTGTGGGTTGTCGCTAGAGCTACGGAGTTCATGCTTTCTGCGATGCTTTCCACACTGCGGAAAGAGACTGAGCCATATGGGATAAAACCTGGTGCAATGAAGTCAACCCTGTCGACTTTTTATAAACACTTACCTGTACCATAAGCATATGTGGCCGGCTGGTAGGTAGGTACTGCCACCCCAGGCCCTGCAGATGGAACTGCTGAATATGGTGGTGGTGCTCCAGGGTATGCTGGTGTGAAATACTGGCCCGGTGGTGCTTGAACCATCTGTGGATACTGTGTGCTGCCACCTACAGGCGGCTTCTCATAGTATGAATCTGTAAGGTAAAGTAATGGAGTGATGTGACTGTTATAGAGGCTGCCTCATTTTAGTCATGTATGACATTCAACTAAGGTACAGTAATGGAGTGATATGACTGTTATAGAGGCTGCCTCATTTAAGTCATCATGTATGACATTCATCTAAGGTACAGTAATGGAGTGTGACTCTTATAGAGGCTGCTTCATTTAAGTCATGTATGACATTCATCTAAGGTACAGTAATGGAGTGATATGACTGTTATAGGGGCTGTCTGGTTTAAGTAATGTATGATATTCATCTAAGATACAGTAATGGACTGTTATAGGGGGTGTCTCGTTTAAGTCATGTATGATATTCATCTAAGGTACAGTAAAGGAGTGATATGACTGTTATAGGGGCTGTCTCAATTAAGTCATCATTTATGACATTCATCTAAGGTACAGTAATGGAGTGTGACTCTTATAGAGGCTGCTTCATTTAAGTCATGTATGACATTCATCTAAGGTACAGTAATGGAGTGTTATAGGGGGTGTCTCGTTTAAGTCATGTATGATATTCATCTAAGGTACAGTAATGGACTGTTATAGGGGCTGTCTGGTTTAAGTAATGTATGATATTCATCTAAGGTACAGTAATGGACTGTTATAGGGGCTGTCTGGTTTAAGTCATGTATGATATTCATCTAAGGTACAGTAATGGACTGTTATAGGGGCTGTCTGGTTTAAGTAATGTATGATATTCATCTAAGGTACAGTAATGGACTGTTATAGGGGCTGTCTGGTTTAAGTCATGTATGATATTCATCTAAGGTACAGTAATGGACTGTTATAGGGGCTGTCTCGTTTAAGTCATGTATGATATTCATCTAAGGTACAGTAATGGACTGTTATAGGGGCTGTCTCGTTTAAGTCATGTATGATATTCATCTAAGGTACAGTAAAGGAGTGATATGACTGTTATAGGGGCTGTCTCAATTAAGTCATCATGTATGACATTCATCTAAGGGACAGTAATGGACTGTTATAGAGGCTGCTTCATTTAAGTCATGTATGATATTCATCTAAGGTACAGTAATGGAGTGATATGACTGTTATAGGGGCTGTCTCAATTAAGTCATCATGTATGACATTCATCTAAGGTACAGTAATGGAGTGATATGACTGTTATAGGGCTGTCTGGTTAAGTAATGTATGATATTCATCTAAGGTACAGTAATGGACTGTTATAGGGGCTGTCTGGTTTAAGTCATGTATGATATTCATCTAAGGTACAGTAATGGACTGTTATAGGGGCTGTCTGGTTTAAGTCATGTATGATATTCATCTAAGGTACAGTAATGGACTGTTATAGGGGCTGTCTGTTTAAGTCATGTATGATATTCATCTAAGGTACAGTAAGGAGTGATATGACTGTTATAGGGGCTGTCTGGTTTAAGTCATGTATGATATTCATCTAAGGTACAGTAATGGACTGTTATAGGGGCTGTCTGGTTTAAGTCATGTATGATATTCATCTAAGGTACAGTAATGGAGTGATATGACTGTTATAGGGGGTGTCTGGTTTAAGTCATGTATGATATTCATCTAAGGTACAGTAATGGAGTGATATGACTGTTATAGGGGCTGTCTGGTTTAAGTCATGTATGATATTCATCTAAGGTACAGTAATGGAGTGATATGACTGTTATAGGGGCTGTCTGGTTTAAGTCATGTATGATATTCATCTAAGGTACAGTAATGGACTGTTATAGGGGCTGTCTGGTTTAAGTCATGTATGACATTCATCTAAGGTACAGTAATGGAGTGATATGACTGTTATAGGGGGTGTCTGGTTTAAGTCATGTATGATATTCATCTAAGGTACAGTAATGGAGTGATATGACTGTTATAGGGGCTGTCTGGTTTAAGTCATGTATGATATTCATCTAAGGTACAGTAATGGACTGTTATAGGGGCTGTCTGGTTTAAGTCATGTATGATATTCATCTAAGGTACAGTAATGGACTGTTATAGGGGCTGTCTCGTTTAAGTCATGTATGATATTCATCTAAGGTACAGTAAAGGAGTGATATGACTGTTATAGGGGCTGTCTGGTTTAAGTCATGTATGATATTCATCTAAGGTACAGTAATGGACTGTTATAGGGGCTGTCTGGTTTAAGTCATGTATGATATTCATCTAAGGTACAGTAATGGACTGTTATAGGGGCTGTCTGGTTTAAGTCATGTATGATATTCATCTAAGGTACAGTAATGGACTGTTATAGGGGCTGTCTGGTTTAAGTAATGTATGGATACTTCATCTAAGGTACAGTAATGGACTGTTATAGGGGCTGTCTGGTTTAAGTCATGTATGATATTCATCTAAGGTACAGTAATGGACTGTTATAGGGGCTGTCTGGTTTAAGTAATGTATGATATTCATCTAAGGTACAGTAATGGACTGTTATAGGGGCTGTCTGGTTTAAGTAATGTATGATATTCATCTAAGGTACAGTAATGGACTGTTATAGGGGCTGTCTGGTTTAAGTAATGTATGATATTCATCTAAGGTACAGTAATGGACTGTTATAGGGGCTGTCTGGTTTAAGTCATGTATGATATTCATCTAAGGTACAGTAATGGACTGTTATAGGGGCTGTCTGGTTTAAGTAATGTATGATATTCATCTAAGGTACAGGGGTGTCTGTTAGTAGTGTGATTGATCTAAGTACAGTATGTATGATTAAGGTAAGGGTGTACTGTTAAAAGGGCTGTATGATTTATAAGTAATGTAATGACTTATTAGGGTACGTATGGACTGTTATAGGGGCTGTCTGGTTTATAAGGTATGATTTCATCTAAGGTACGTTATGGCTGTTTTAGGGGCTGTTGTTTAAGTCATGTATGATATATTCTAAGTACAGTAATGGACTGTTATAGGGCTGTCTGGTTAAGTATGTATGATATTCATCTAAGGTACAGTAAGATGTATGACTGTTATAGGGGTTCATTATGATCATGTATGAGATATCTAAGGTTACAGTATGGACTGTTATAGGGCTGTTCATTAAGTCATGTATGGGGCTGTCATCTAAGGTCAGTAATGGATATATAGTTATATGGGCTGTATGATTGTATATGTATGAATTCATCTAAGGTACAGTAAGAGTGATATGACTGTTATAGGGGCTGTCTGTTTAAGTCATGTATGATATTCATCTAAGGTACAGTAATGGAAGGGCTGTTATAGAGGTGTCTTAGGTTAAGTCATGTATGATATTCATCTAAGGTACAGTAATGATGAAGTGACGTTATAGGGGCTGGTCTGTTAAGTATATGTAGATATTCATCTAAGGTACAGTAATGGAGATGCTGTTATAGGGGCTGTCTGGTTTAAGTCATGTATGATATTCATCTAAGTACAGTAAGGACTGTTATAGGGGCTGTCTGGTTTAAGTCATGTATGATATTCATCTAAGGTACAGTAAGTGGACTGTTATAGGGGTGTCTGGTTTAAGTCATGTATGATATTCATCTAAGGTACAGTAATGGAGTGATATGACTGTTATAGGGGCTGTCTGGTTAAGTCATGTATGATATTCATCTAAGGTACAGTAAGGGTGACTGTTATAGGGGCTGTCTGGTTTAAGTCATGTATGATATTCATCTAAGGTACAGTAATGGAGTGATATGACTGTTATAGGGGTGTTCTGGTTTAAGTCATGTATGATATTCATCTAAGGTACAGTAATGGAGTGATATGACTGTTATAGGGGCTGTCTGGTTTAAGTCATGTATGATATTCATCTAAGGTACAGTAATGGAGTGATATGACTGTTATAGGGGCTGTCTGGTTTAAGACATGTATGATATTCATCTAAGGTACAGTAAGGAGTGATATGACTGTTATAGGGGCTGTCTGGTTTAAGTCATGTATGATATTCATCTAAGGTACAGTAATGGACTGTTATAGGGGGTGTCTGGTTTAAGTCATGTATGATATTCATCTAAGGTACAGTAATGGAGTGATATGACTGTTATAGGGGCTGTCTGGTTTAAGTCATGTATGATATTCATCTAAGGTACAGTAAAGGAGTGATATGACTGTTATAGGGGCTGTCTGGTTTAAGTCATGTATGATATTCATCTAAGGTACAGTAATGGACTGTTATAGGGGCTGTCTGGTTTAAGTCATGTATGATATTCATCTAAGGTACAGTAATGGACTGTTATAGGGGCTGTCTGGTTTAAGTCATGTATGATATTCATCTAAGGTACAGTAATGGACTGTTATAGGGGCTGTCTGGTTTAAGTCATGTATGATATTCATCTGAAGGTACAGTAATGGACTGTTATAGGGGCTGTCTGGTTTAAGTCATGTATGATATTCATCTAAGGTACAGTAATGGATGTTATAGGGCTGTCTGGTTTAAGTCATGTATGATATTCATCTAAGGTACAGTAATGGATCTGTTATAGGGGCTGTCTGGTTTAAGTCATGTATGATATTCATCTAAGGTACAGTAATGGACTGTTATAGGGCTTGTCTGGTTTAAGTACTGTATGATATTCATCTAAGGTACAGAAATGGACTGTTATAGGGGCTGTCTGGTTTAAGTCATGTATGATATTCATCTAAGGTACAGTTAATGGACTGTTATAGGGCTGTCTGGTTTAAGTCATGTATGATATTCATCTAAGGTACAGTAATGGACTGTTATAGGGGCTGTCTCGTTTAAGTCATGTATGATATTCATCTAAGGTACAGTAAAGGAGTGATATGACTGTTATAGGGGCTGTCTCAATTAAGTCATCATGTATGACATTCATCTAAGGGACAGTAATGGACTGTTATAGAGGCTGCTTCATTTAAGTCATGTATGATATTCATCTAAGGTACAGTAATGGAGTGATATGACTGTTATAGGGGCTGTCTCAATTAAGTCATCATGTATGACATTCATCTAAGGTACAGTAATGGAGTGATATGACTGTTATAGGGGCTGTCTGGTTTAAGTAATGTATGATATTCATCTAAGGTACAGTAATGGACTGTTATAGGGGGTGTCTGGTTTAAGTCATGTATGATATTCATCTAAGGTACAGTAATGGAATGATATGACTGTTATAGGGGCTGTCTGGTTTAAGTCATGTATGATATTCATCTAAGGTACAGTAATGGACTGATATAGGGGCTGTCTGGTTTAAGTCATGTATGATATTCATCTAAGGTACAGTAATGGAGTGATATGACTGTTATAGGGGCGGTCTGGTTTAAGTCATGTATGATATTCATCTAAGGTACAGTAATGGAGTGATATGACTGTTATAGGGCTGTCTGGTTTAAGTCATGTATGATATTCATCTAAGGTACAGTAATGGACTGTTATAGGGGGTGTGCCTGGTTTAAGTCATGTATGATATTCACTAAGGTACAGTAATGGAGTGATATGACTGTTATAGGGGGTGTCTGGTTTAAGTCATGTATGACATTCATCTAAGGTACAGTAAAGGAGTGATATGACTGTTATAGGGGCTGTCTGGTTTAAGTCATGTATGATATTCATCTAAGATACAGTAATGGACTGTTATAGGGGGTGTCTGGTTTAAGTCAGGTATGACATTCATCTAAGGTACAGTAATGGAGTGATAATGACTGTTATAGGGGCTGTCTGGTTTAAGTCATGTATGATATTCATCTAAGGTACAGTAATGGAGTGATATGACTGTTATAGGGCTGTCTGGTTAAGTCAGTATGAATTTATGAATTATCTGGTTTAAGTAATTTGGAGTGATATGACTGGTTGAGCTGTTGTTTAAGTCATATGTATGACAAGGTTCAAGGGTTTTTAAATGGACGGGGGGGTTATAGGGGCTGTTTCTCTTTAGTATGATGATACTCTTAAGTATGGATATAAAGGTGTAGGTTGTGTATGGTGTTCATTAAGTACAGTATGACTTTTAGGGCTAATGATGTTATCATAAGTATGATGATATATTAAGGGTATGGTATATGTATATCTCAATAGTCATGTATGACTTATAAGTCGTTGATTCGTTAAGCTGTGGAGTAATGCTGTTAAGGTCATAATATGTATGTTCTGGTAGTATAGATTACTGTAAGGGCTGTTAGGCTGTTGTAGCATTAGTAAAAGGTAATGACTGTTATAGGGGCTGTCTGGTTTAAGTCATGTATGATATTCATCTAAGTACAGTAATGGACTGTTATAGGGCTGTCTGGTTTAAGTCATGTATGAATTCATCTAAGGTACGTAATGGACTGTTATAGGGGCTGTCTGTTTAAGTCTGTATGATATTCATCTAAGGTACAGTAATGGACTGTTATAGGGGCTGTCTGGTTAAGTATGTATGAATCATCTAAGGTACAGTAATGGACTGTTATAGGGGCTGTCGGTTAAGTATGTATGATATCTCAAGGTACAGTAATGGACTGTTATAGGGGCTGTCTGGTTTAAGTCATGTATGATATTCATCTAAGTACAGTAATGGACTGTTATAGGGGCTGTCTGGTTTAAGTCATGTATGATATTCATCTAAGGTACAGTAAGGAGTTAGGCTGGGTTTAGATGTTGTTTATAAGTATATAATCTAAGTAATAGGGCTGTTATAGGGGCTGTCTGTTTAAGTCAGTATGTAATAGTATATGACTGTTATAGGGGCTGTCTGGTTTAAGTAATGTATGATATTCATCTAAGATACAGTAATGGACTGTTATAGGGGGTGTCTCGTTTAAGTCATGTATGATATTCATCTAACATACAGTAATGGACTGTTATAGGGGCTGCTTCATTTAAGTCATGTATGATATTCATCTAAGGTACAGTAAAGGAGTGATATGACTGTTATAGGGGCTGTCTCAATTAAGTCATCATGTATGACATTCATCTAAGGTACAGTAATGGAGTGTTATAGGGGCTGTCTGGTTTAAGTCATGTATGATATTCATCTAAGGTACAGTAAAGGAATGATATGACTGTTATAGGGGCTGTCTCAATTAAGTAATGTATGCTATTCATCTGAGGTACAGTAATGGACTGTTATAGGGGCTGTCTCGTTTAAGTAATGTGTGATGTTCATCTCCATATAAAATGCAATTTGTGTTTCATCTATTCTATATACGAATGTGAGCCATGGACCAATTCACAATCACTAAAGAAGATAATTGAGGTTTTTGAACTGAAGTGCTGCAGAAAAGTTCTTAAAATATCATGGACCAAGAAGAAGACAAATATTGACATTCTACAAGATCTGAACATCGAAGAAAGCCCATTTATAAACAGCATCATGTGTTGGAAACTGAAATAATGTGGCCATATATTAAACACCACAGCAGCTTGGAAAGAGCAATGATGGAGGTCATGTTCCTGGGAGAAGAAGCTGTGGCCGATCAGCATGAGGATGGATACAGAACATGGCAGACACCTGGGACATGAGGGTGCATAAGACGAGAACTGGCCAGGGATTGAGGGACTTCGACAGGCCATGTTGAGAGGACATGTCTCAGGAAGTAATGGCAGGCTGGCATTGTACTGACCACATCACCCAGTGTGTGTTTCCACGAGTCTATAAAAATGTGTGTCCAGCAAAATATGCCCAGTCTGTCTTGGTGCATTTAAAAGGGTAATCTACTTACTTACTACTTCCTTCTGATGACAGCAATGTTCTGCACAAAACTTTCGACATGATGCTTATATTTGGCACTCCTCCGAACGACAGCCCCAAATTATTTACCGTAAAATGCATCCCTTACAGGGCCTCATTAGTTGATATAATAAAAAATATGAACTACCAACTAAAATACTGGAACTGAGAAAATCAAAATACGTACGAATAATATTTGACAATTATATGCTGAAATTGTGGCACAAAAGTTGCAAATACTGTCCGAAAAAACATGTTCTATGTGATGCATAATCACTTATTAGTGAAACAAAGAATCATATAATTGAGTATAGTGGACTGCTTGACTGATCGATGGATACAATAAAAGGTTAAGGGCCCGGACGGCCCTCACTGCCATCGGAATGTATATCAATGTCTTGTAGTACCGACAGCAGTGAGGGCACTCTGGGCCCAAAAACTTTTATTGTATTCATCGATCGGTCTAGCAGTCCACCATACTCAATTATATGATTCTTTGTTTCACTAATAACTTAATAAGTGATTATGGTCGTTCCGATGATAGTCTCAAACATCAATCGGTCTTCCGGTTTCAAGATGGCGACGGACGGTCGTGTTGTTTTGTGTTCGTTAACTTTTTCGCGCAGGGGATGGATTTATTCATCTCTTGCGTGTAATTGGTGTGCTAGGATGTAAAACCAGGAGTTTCTACTCAAGATCTGCGCGGGTGCTATGGAGTTCATGCATCGAGCGAAGCCATCCTTGAGTGAATTTTCAGCAGCGTGTGTGGGTTCTGTGTTTTCATTTTTTCAACATGGCGGAACAACGTGTGTTCTCCGAGCGGTCAGCAGTCAACCTAACGAAGCGACATGGAAGCCGCGCAGGCAAAAAGAAGCAAGGTAAGCGTGGTGGTTTGAGACGCTTTAGACTCAAGTGTCACCGTGTATAGGACTCAGGAATATCCGTATTCTGTATTGGAACTGTGCCAATGTAAAACAACGGGGCTCTATTTTAGAAACCCTAGTTTACAGGAATGACATTGTAGCACTCCAGGAGACGAGACTGGGCGATCAGCTACTCCGAATTGCCGGTTTCAAATGTTTCTACAACAGACGACATCTGGAAATGGCGATTCTCGTTCACGACAGCATGGTGGCGTCAGAGCTAGACATGTCCAGTTGGGACAGTGACGATATACAAATACAGGCGTTGAGAGTTCATTCCAGTATACCATTCGTGTTGGTTAATGTTTATGCCCGCAATGCGAGTGTGGCCGCCCAGAAGTGGCAGTGCTTAAGTGGCATATTAGGCCACGAGAGAAATGTTATTTTCTGTGGTGACTTCAACGCTAAAGGCAGATCATGGGGAAACATTTCCTCCAATACACAGGGGGAGGAGCTCAAGACTGCACTGGAAACCATCGACCTGGTTTGTATCAACAGTGGCTGTGTCACCAGGACAGCATGCCGTCCAGGGATGAGGACAGCATGCCGTCCAGGGATGAGGACAGTGCTATTGATCTGGCGTTAGTTTCACCTTCACTCACTACAGTGTGTAGATGGGGTGTCCTAGGACACCACGGCAGCGACCACCACCCTTGCAGCATATTGGTGGAGAAAGGCAGAACCAGGCAGCACAAGCTAAAGACTTTCCAGTATGACAGTACAGGGCAAGATGTGGTGAGTAAAATAAGACGTGACAAGTGCAGAAAGTTTCAGGGCAGGAAAAAAAGCTGGGAGCAGCCACCGTGGTGGAGTTTCGAGGTGGAGAAGGCTTGGGTGGATAAGCGTAGTGCTGTAAGGAGATGGCAAAATGCCAAGAAGAACAGAGCTGGTCATCCTAGTCCCTGCTTGCACTTAGAAAGAGAGATGCACACAAAAGTAAACTATTTCAAAAAACTGGTCAAGGTGGTTAAAAGCGAAAAATGGGCAGAGGTGTGTCAAAGGGTAAGCACAGACAAGTCACTGAAATTGTTCTGGCGACTACATAAAAGCATGAGTGGTGTAGTCAAGAATAAGAGCATTTCTGACTTCCAAGGTGCTGACCTCATCTGGCAGAGGACTGACGAGGACAAGGGCAAAGCCCTCTTTGAACGCTATCTTGAGCAGAGCAACCAGACAGACATGGGAGGCCGAAATCTGGCCAAGGAGGTCACCTCAGACAGATGCAAGGCTCAGAACACTTCGGATGAAGACACAGTGACAGTGAAAGAAATCAAGGCCGTACTTCGACGATCAAAAAATAGTGCTCCAGGTCCTGATGGCATAAGATACGACGACATCAATAGGTGTATCGACAATGAGCTAGAGAAACTAGCAGACATGTACAACAACAGTATAGGGAGTGCTAGCATCAAGGAGGAATGGTTACACAGCTATCTGATTCCCTTGCCGAAGCCTGACAAAGACCACAAAAAAATTCAGGGATATCGAATTATAACCATGCAGAATACAATAGGCAAGCTGCTGGAGAAGGTAATTGCCAGGAAAATATCAAGCCAGCTAGAGAGGCAAGGTGTTTTCCCACCTACCCTGGGTGGGTACCGTCCAAAAAGAGAAACCTGGACCAATGCAGCAGTCTTTGCCCATGATGTCTATGAAGGTTTCCACTCAGGCACTGAAACCGTTGCTGCAGCGATTGATCTTGAGGACGCATACAACAGAGTACCAGTGGATTTTTTAATGTTTCAGCTTCTTGAACTAAATGTAAGTCCATTCCTCCTTAGTTTGATCGCTGCAGCCCTCTTCCAATGGAAAGTAGTTTTTAGATGTGGCAGTTGGACTTCGGAACCAACAACAATATATCCTGGCCTACCACAGGGATCACCATTATCTCCGGTACTGTTCAACGCCTACACAGTGAGAATCACCAGTGAGCAGATCACTGGACCTGGCAGGACATTGTAATATGCCGATTATTTTTAGTGTATCGTCAGGGTAAGGATAGAGAGGAGATTGCTGTGGAACTACAAACCAAACTCAATCGCATAAGTACTTGGTGTGATGAAGTTGGGGCAATGGTCAACCCAACAAAGGCAACAGTGACTTGGTTCTCGTTGAATAATCATATTGTCAACACTCCAACACCAACTGTAATGCTGAGTTCAGAGACGGTGGAAAAAATGCAGGCAATGAATTACCTGGGGATACGGTTTGATCGAAGCCTTGCTTATAATGTGTACATAGACCAGGTGATAACAAAGGCCAAGCGGGGTTTGGCTGCGATGCGGGTGATGGCGGCAGCAAACTGTGAGCAGCGCCATCTATGTCTTCTGTACGAGGGGGGCTGGTCATGTCTGTTTTGGAGTATGCAATGGCAATCCTGACTCTCAGCCATAAGCAGATAGAAAGGATGGAAAGGATACAGAATGAATCTATGCGCATTATTCTTGGATGTACAAGAGATACAGCATGCAGGGCGATACGCTACCTTCTTGATTTTCCAACCATTGAAGAGAAAATACAAGTTTTCAGGGCACGCGCCTACCTCAGAATTAACGCGAACACACAACATCCACTGCATAGTGAAATTAGGAAGGTGAAGGGCAGCAGGTTAAAAAGAGGACGGTCGTGGATGGGTCAAGCCGAAGACATTCTTCAACAGGTGTGTTCACTTGAGGACTTAGAACCTGGCGAGGAGTGGGTGCAAGTGCCAACAGACTTCTGCACATCCTTTTCAGTTTGCATCCAACTAGATAGAAAATGCAGACAAGAAAATCCGGCTGCTGTGGAGGCTGAAGTACAAGCGTTGATTTTCGAGAATTCGCTAGATGGTGACACGGTCATCTACACAGATGGGTCGGTCGTCCGACATGTGAGAAGCTCATGGGCCTTTACAGCTCGGGCCGGAGGGAGAATTGTGAAGGAGGACTCTGGTGCTTTCACTGAAACCACAAGTAGCCTGACCATGGAAGTCATGGCAGTAAGTAAAGCAATAACATGGCTCGAGACACAGACATTCACTAGGGCTTGTTTCCTTAGCGACTCAATGAACATGATCAAGAGGATAGAGGAGGGGTCGATCCGAAGAGAATGGTTGCTGCCTCTGGAGCGGTCTCGGCTGGCAAAGATTAGTTTCATCTTCGTGCCAGGGCATGCGGGAGTACAAGGAAATGAGCGGGCTGACAAGCTCGCAGGTGAGGCTACTGTGGAGGGCGGACGCGCCATGGACCAGACTGACATTCTGAATGCTCTACGAGAAGTAAGACTTTTGGGAGAACCAAGTGATGACTGTGAATCTACAAAAATGGCCAGACTGTGAGAGCAGCAAATTAAAAGAGGGGTGGCCAAACAAGAACACTACGCAGGAAGCTAAAGAAGATTGATAAACCAACACAGAACTGGCGTCGTTAGCCGCTACACGCTGCGGGATTTGCTGAGGAGGGGATCCGAGCACTTATGGACTGAATGGTTCGATGTGCAATGAGGATGATCTGTCGACTAACTAACTAACTAATCGGTCTAGCAGATGACGATACTCTCAAACGTAAGCGACTGACAACACATCGCCCCGGAAGTGACCTTATGAGGCCCTGTAAGGGATGCATTTTACACTAAATAATTTGGGGCCGTCATTTGGAGGAGTGCCTTATATTCTTTAGTTACATCGTACTATGCCTGCCCACACATGAGAAGTTCCAGTACCAGTCTTGCACATCCACCTGGTTTCTAGGCTTTGAGGAAAGGGCTGGAGAGAAACTCAGAAAGCTCCCAACACAATCCCCAAGCAGATCATAATGATACAAGGGAACCAGGTCGAGAAAACAGTCTCTATACCAACCTTACTCTGATAGATGCAAACCCCTTTCAGGACTCAAGCAATATGGATTCCAATGCATTGGAAGAGCTAAAATTCAGTCTCCTATAGGATTCACAACCAAGCAAGCAGTAATAATTATTAGTATTATGAACATATAAACTACTCTGTCTATTCGGACTCAAGTCCGTATAAACTCTCCCTAGTATTATTACCTTCTATCAAGCAATTCCTACGTACTTTACCGTTTACATGATCAATGTCGTTGATAATTGATAATGATAATGATAGTCTCATAGTTAGGTTAGGTCTTTCAATCTCTAATGAGGTTCAAAGTTCTGAATCTGTAGTAACTAACTCAACTGGTTAATCAACGGAAGGTGATTTATTCATTTTTATTTTATTGTGTTAGTGTTATAGTTTAGGCTGTTAGACTAAAAACAGAAAATGAATAAGCTAATCCAAATTAACTTATTTACGTCAAAATGAGTCTAACCGTGATGTGAAGTCAAGTTGTAGTTGTAGTGGCCGGGAAGAGAAGACGCAGATGACTGAGATCAGAGATGTCAGATCAGATGCAGAAGAGAGAAGATCAAGAGATGAGACCCCTCACCAAGTTGAAGTAGTCAGTCACTACAATTTCTCACCTTTAGGATATGACATTTCGAGCAGAAAAGAGAAGCAAACGTTAACTGTAGGTCTCTGGGTGACTGCTCTAACCGGAACAAAGCTTAAGATAGAACAGGCTGTTGCGAAATTGTTGGAACCTGCTGACAAAGATAAACAACCTCAGACGACAAAATTGCTCGGTCTGACGTCACCAGCAGAAACCAAACTTTCTACCGGAAGTTCCAGGTGATGCGCATCTTCGGTGGTTTAAAAATAGCAATCGACTCATCTGCAACTATGTCTAACGTACTCTTCTTTTTCTTATGTGCGAATATAAAAAAATTATATTTGCAATGGAATTGCGGGCACTCTTCCGAATTGCGGTCCCAAATAGTTCCGCAGTAAATGTAGTGATTTGGTATATCTTACAGAGCCTCAATGGGTCAAAGGTAATGGGTCAAAGGCAATGGTTCAAAGGCAAGTCTATGTGATGTCATCGGGACTAACTACATGACATATTTTTGTTAATTGTCGTGTTCTCAGTGGCTTAGCGGTAAGTATCTCCGCCTGTAACGCAGGAGACCGTGGTTCGATTCCCCACCGGCGAAATGTGGTAATTTTTTTTTTTTCAATTTTCATAAATTAATTAAGCGAAAGCGACAAGATAAGTATGTACAAAGACAGTTATTCGGCATATTGACAAAATTAGCTCACTTTTGATTGCCTTTTTTGTAATCAATTTTATTTTGTATTGTTAGAAGATTTTACTCAATGAAGAGATCCTTTGTATCGTTTTGTTTACGTTACTTTATTTTTTTGTCTCTGTGGGAGTCTCTGTGGCGAAGTGATCAAGACGTTTGACTCGTGCTTCGAAGGTTGTGGGTTCGATTCCGGGCCGCGCCCTTCGGTTTACGAGCTAAATGATTCATATATTGTGATTGTAACTGACTCAGAAAGCATGCTGAGAAGGGTGAGAACAGGCAAGCTTCGTGCAGAGTGGCTTGCTTCGCTTCGGAGGTCACGGGTAGCAAGCATCACCTGGATCTTTTCTCCTGGGCATGCCGGTGTGCTGGGGAATGAACAGGCGGATAGATTGGCTGGCTCGGCAAAACTTGGTGGAGTATTGATGCATGACAAGGCAGACGTGGTTGCGGCCTTGTGGGAGCACGTGTACACCTCGGAGGAGCAAATGGATCACCATAGTCTGGTTAGAATGAGACAGCGAGGAGTGACGAGGTGATCTGGCCGACGCTCGATGCTCAGAGGAAAGGCGAGACGGACATATAATCAGATTGCTACTGGAACTATTAGTGTTGGAACTCTTCGCTGGTTGCTGAGGATGGAGACGGAGCGCTTATGGGAATGTCCCGAATGCTGTGATGTCGGTTCCTAGATCAATCAATCAATCAATGATTCAGAGACTCCTGTGGGTCGTCAATAAAAAAGCTACGGCGTTCGTGCTTTGTGCGACGCTTTCCGCGCTGCGGGAAGAGACCGAGCCATATGGGATAAACCCGGTGCAATGAAGTCGACCTTGTCGACTTTTAAGCGACATTTTTTTAAAGCCTTTTAAACGGTAATTTTGCTGATGATATTCGCTCGACACCACCGCACCAGTCCATCCAACATCATTTCTGTTAGCCTCGATCGTTGGGCGGCGCTTACCAAACCCGACACCCCACATTGTGCCAACGGCTTCGGGCGGAAGAGCGCAATTGGGAGGGTACAAGCCTTACCCTGGTGCGAGGAAATGCAAGCTAAAGACAAAATGTCATGGCAGGGCAGACCAGGCCCTAAGCCTTGGTTGGCAGCTGGTCTAGGATCGTAGCTCCGACAGGCGGACAGTTAGAGCATTGCTTTGCTGATCCGGCAGCTTCTGCAGCTTGTCTTGTTCCAGATGTAGGGGTGTTACCTTTCCTCTGGAGTGAACTAGGCAGGCCGAGAGATGGATCATGCTGCATGGGCAACACATGATCTCTATATTTTAGCCCAGGCGTTGTGCTATGGAACGTGTTCACATGCACCCACTGTGAACGGACATTTGCAGCGCAAATTGTCCTTATCAGTCACATGCGATACAGCCTTAGGTAAAAGTTATTATGCCTTTTTAAAGCACAAACTATCGTCTGTCAAGACGGAAAGGTGCCAATGATATATATATATATCATATATACATGGAGTTCAACTATCAGAAATGAAATAAAGACAAAGGAGAAAATGATTGCAGATAAAGCACACACAGAGCGTGAGAGACGTAAGATGGTGCAAAATGGTGGAAATGACCATGTTTTCACATGCACCTACTGTGGGCAAACATTTGCAGCAAGAATTGGCCTTACCAGCCACACTCGCCACCGCCATGGATCGTAGTTATTGCCATATGACAGTTATTAAGCTTTTTTGAAGCATAATGTACCATATATGTATATACATATATGGTACATTGTGCTTCAAAAAGGCTTAATAACTGTCATATGGCAATAACTACGATCCATGGCGGTGGCGAGTGTGGCTGGTAAGGCCAATTCTTGCTGCAAATGTTTGCCCACAGTAGGTGCATGTGAAAACATGGTCATTTCCACCATTTTGCACCATCTTACGTCTCTCACGCTCTGTGTGTGCTTTATCTGCAATCATTTTCTCCTTTGTCTTTATTCCATTTCTGATAGTTGCCCTCCATGCAACACGTTCAGCGGCGACGTGCTCCCATTGTGCATTATCAATGCCTGTATCAATCATGTCCCGCTTACACACATCTTTGTATCGTAGTAGAGGCCGACCCTGAGATCTCCTACCCGTCTGTAATTCACCAAAAAAGATGTCCTTTGGTATTCTACCATCATCCATCCTCCTAACGTGTCCTATCCATCTAAGTCTACGAAGACTGAGCATGGAATACACCGTCACACAACCTGATCTTTCCAATACTTTAGTATTTGTGATTTTGTCTTGCCACTTAATACCAAGTATTCTTCGCAGACACCGCATATGAAAGCTGTTTAAACGTTTCTCTTGGCGTGAGTAAGTTGTCCAGGTTTCACTGCCATAAAGAAGAGTACTAAGGACACAGGCTTGGTAGACGAGGACTTTTGTTTTGGCAGTAAGCTTCCTGTTCTCCCAGACTCTTTTTGCTAACATGTTCATTGTTGTTGCTGCCTTGCCAATCCTGATGTTGATTTCCTGATCGAGGGATAATTTGCTATTTACCTCTGATCCAAGATATGTAAAATGGTCTACTATCTCCAGTTCGGCGTCGTCAATAAAGATTGATGGTACACCATGTGCACCTTGTGACATAATCTGTGTCTTCTTTTTGTTAATTGTTAAACCAAATTCAGAACAAGCATTGGAGAATGCAGATAGTAGATGTTGTAATTCTTCCTCAGAGTGGGTCGTAATCGCAGCATCATCCGCAAAAAGCAACTCTCTGATTAGTACCCTGCTAATTTTGGTCTTGGCCTTCAATCTCTGAGCATTATAGAGGCCACCATCTGAGCGTGAGTGAATGTATATACCGTCATCCTGATCACGAAAGGCATATTTCAGTAGAAGTGAAAAGTATATCCCAAAGAGGGTGGGGGATAGTACACAACCTTGCTTAACTCCACTCTTGATTTCAAACTCTTCTGAAGTTGAGCCATCAAACTTGATTATACCCTTCATGCCTGTGTGGAACGATTCCACAATGGACAGAAGAGTTGGTGGACAGCCAATCTTCTTTAGTGCTTTGAACAGACCCTCACGACTGACCAAATCGAATGCCTTTGTGAGGTCGATGAAGGCAATAAACAGTGGCTGATTTTGTTCCCGGCATTTTTCTTGCATCTGTCGCAATGAGAATATCATATCAATGGTAGACCGGTTCTGACGGAAGCCGCACTGTGATTCGGGGTAGACTTGATCTCCCAGGACTTGAAGTCTGCGCAGGACAATTCTGGCAAATACTTTCCCAACAATACACAGAAGTGAGATACCCCTATAGTTGTTGCAGTCGCTCCGATCTCCCTTGTTCTTGTACAGCGTTATGATGTTTGAATCTTTGAAATCCTGTGGGACTTGTCCTTCTCGCCAGCATAGCTCTATTAGCTGGTGGATCTGTAGAGCGAGGGTGTCTTGCCCACTCGTGATCACCTCTATTGGAATCCCATCCTTACCTGGAGCCTTGCCAGATGCAAGCTCATTTATAGCACACTTAACTTCTGTTATAGTGGGAAGTGTGTCCAGGTGGTCAAGAGTTGGCAGGGCCTCTATGGCGTTGAGGGCATCATCCGCTAGCTTGGTCTCACTTGAGTAAAGCTCTAAATAGTGCTCGACCCATCTATCCATCTGCTGTTTCTTATCAGTGATGATTTCTCCAGTCAAGGTTTTCAGCGGTGCACTTCTTTTGATCATTGGACCACAGGCTTTCTTTATCCCTTCATACATGCTTCTGATGTTTCCCTTATCACTTGCGATTTGAATGGACTCACATAACTTGATCCAATAGTCGTTTGCACACTGCCTGGCAGCCTTTTGCACATCCTTCTTAGCTTGCTTCAGCTCACTCAGAGTGTGTTACGCGTTATTCTCTCCTTGTTTCTTAAGAGAGCTATCTTCCTTTTTATCAATCAAGGGCTGAAGTGTCTGGCTGTTTGCCGCAAAGCAGTCCTGCCTCTTATGATCCACAGTGCCGTAAACCCCTACCGCTGTTTTATAAATAGTTTCCTTAAGTTTACTCCATTTATCATTTACTATACAAGTTTCTGATGTATCATTGAAAGCGTCTTCAAGTTGCTGTTGAAATTCAAAGCACTTTCTAGGATCGTGAGTGTTAGTAATATTAATCCTGGGGCTAGACTTGTGTTTAGCTGTGTAGATTCTCTTTGGTCTCAGTCTAACCCTTGCAACAACCAAAGAATGATCTGTATCACAGTCAGCACTGTGGTAACTTCGAGTTAATGATGTATGGTTCAGATGTTGTCTCCGTGTGATAATGAAGTCCAGCTGATGCCAATGGCCGGATCTTCGATGTTTCCATGTGATCTTATGCATCTCTTTTGTTTTAAAAAAGGAGTTTGTAATACATAGGTCATTTCTAGTGCAATGTTCCAGCAGCCTTTGCCCATTATCATTCAGGCGACCGATGTTGTATTTTCCAAGGCACACTGGCCACGAACTCGAGTCCTTGCCCACAAGAGCATTGAAATCACTGAGCATATAAATGTAGTCGGATTTTGGAACTGCCTTGATCGCAGAGACTAGCTGCTCATAGAACATATCCTTCACATCATCAGAGGAAGCGAGTGTCGGTGCATATGCAGTGAGAATGGTGGCAAATAAACAGGAGGTTGCCAAGCGCAGTGATAATAATCTTTCATTACCTCCAGCTGGGATATCAATCATTCCCAGTAGCGAATTCTTCACTGCAAAGCCCACACCATGTTGCCTTTTTTCTGCCTGCCCTCTTCCCTTCCAAAAAAAGGTGTAAGACCAGGGATGGAGTTCTCTCCATAGCACAAAGCCTGGGCTAAAATAATGAAACCATGTGTTGCCCATGCAGCATGATCCCTCTCTCGGCCTGCCTAGTTCACTCCAGAGGAAAGTTAACACCTATACATCTGGAACAAGACAAGCTGCAGAAGCTGCCGGATCAGCAAAGCAATGCTCTAACTGTCCGCCTGTCGGAGCTTCGATCCTAGACCAGCTGCCAACCAAGGCTTAGGACCTGGTCTGCCCTGCCATGACTTATTTTGTCTTTGGGTTGCATTTCCTCGCACCAGGATAAGGCTAGTACTCTCCCAATTGCGCTCTTCCGCCCGAAGCCGTTGGCACAATGTGGGGTGTCGGGTTTGGTAAGCGCCGCCCAACATTCGGCGCTGACAGAAAGCAGGTAGTACCGTCTACTGTCATACGGTAGCTCAGTCATATCTGACTAAGACCTGACGCCTATATATATATATATATATATATATATATATATATATATATATATATATATATATATATATATATATATATATATATATATATATATATATATATATATATATACTAGCTGACCCGGCCCGGCTTCGCCCAGAACCTGGCGGAGATCTGTCTGTCTGTCTGTCTGTCTGACCCGGCCCGGCTCCTCCCAGACCCTGGTGGGGAGCATCTCATTTAATTCATATAAGTAGTCATATAAGTTCCCGTTCCCGACTATCTATCTGTCTGTCTGTCTGTCTGTCTGTCTGTCTGTCTGTCGGTCTGTCGGTCTGCCTGTCTGTCTAATCATTTATTGGTTGCAGTTAGAACAACCTTAGGTAAACGAAGACCAACTTACAAAAAGTATTAGAAAGAGCACTTGAAAGATCTTTACATCTTCCCCCAACAATTAACTTGGGTAAATGGAGCGGCGGCAGCAGCAGCAGTAGAAGAAGAAAAAGGAGGAGTAGAGGAAGAGGGAGGTGGAGGAGGGAGGAGGAGGGAAGAAGAGGGAGGCGGAGGGAGGAGGAGGAGACAGGAGTAGGAGGGGAGGAGGAGGGATTAGGAGGAGGAGGGAGGAGGGGGAGGGAGGAGGAGGGATTAGGAGGAGGAGGGAGAAGGGGGAGGGAGGACGATGAGGGAGGAGGAACGAACGAACGAACAAACAAACTTTATTTTAAAAGGGTAACAAATTGGGCACGCAGGCCCGTCTTACATTCGGCCCTTTCAATCACTCATCTTTCATTCATCAAATGTGCATGTTACATTAACATAGGGGAAAAAACATTGTCAAATGGAGTTTGTAAGCATAAACAATGCATATTACGCATGATACATTCACATGAGAAAAAAAAAACATTATCAAATGAAAGTTGTAACCATAAACAGTGCATATTGCCATGTTGTGAGACACATCCCCCATCCACCCTCATATCCCGCAGCCACCAACACATCCCCGACCCACAAAACCTCCCCCACCTACCCACACATACCTCCACACACTCACACAGAACCAGGCGAACATACATGCCGCCACACATCCACTGATAACCCACCCACACACATTTCCCCAAGAAGAAGAAGAAGAAGAAGAAGAAGAAGAAGAAGAAGAAGAAGAAGAAGAAGAAGAAGAAGAAGAAGAAGAAGAAGAGGAAGACGAAGAAGGAGGAGGATGAGAAGAAGAAAAAGAAGAAGAAGAAGAAGAAGAAGAAGAAGAAGAAGAAGAAGAAGAAGAAGAAGAAGAAGAAGAAGAAGAAGAAGAAGAAACCACACACACATACCCACACATCCTGCACCTATCCACACACATATCCCGCACTCTCACAATTTTCCCCACCCACCCACCCACACACACATCAGCCAACCTACACCCCACCCAATATTTGCCATCTCTCAACTACACATCCCCACCTATACACACATCCCCACCCATAAACACATCTCCCCACCTGCCCACACATATCCCCCACCCATAACCCAAAATCACACACCTCCCACCCACACACACCCCGCCACCCACATATACCCCACAAACACACATCCGCCGCTCACACACATCTTCTCACAATTACACACCTCCCCCACCCATACACTCATCTCTCACACACATCCACCCACTCACGTACACATCCATCAACCACTCACACACACACATCACCCACGTGCCCATCAACACATGCATCTCTCGTCTACCCTCCCACCCACAAAAACCCCAACAACCCAGCCAAACACACATCCCCATCCTCGCATTCATCCTTCAATCACCTGCACATCCCACATATCCCCCACATCTCCCCTCCCACACAAAACTCCACCCATAAACACATTCCCCCCACACACCCATCCCCCACATACATTCCCCATACACATCTCCGCCCACACATCTCCCCAACCACTCACACATCCTCCACCTACAAACATCCTCACCACCCACACATACATCCTGCACCTACTCACATTTACCCCATCCACACTCACACACTCCCACCCACACAGACATATCCCATTCACAGACACCCCTCACACCGATTACACACCCATCCCTCAACCCACACAATCTCCTACACACCCATTCACCCACCCAAACACACACTCCCTACCCACACCCCTCCCAACCCACCAACACCCACATACTTCCAACTATCCTCTCAAATATCCCTCCCCCCCCACACACACACACATATATCCCTCACATACACATACATCCAACACCGACTACAAATCCCTTCACACATCCACACATCACCCATTAACCCATACACATCCCCCACATACAACCCCTCCACACATACATTCCCCACATCCCCACACACACCCATATCCCTCACATACACACTCATACACACATCCTCACATCTAGACACATACATGATGCCCCACATGATCACTGAAACTAATAAGAACAAACTCCCACACTTTACACACAATTGAGACAATGACGATTGTCGTGAGAATTCTCGCAATTGCAAGAAGTGGAGAAATAATGTTACATATACATTATGTAGCATAAACTTTAGTG
Organism: Cepaea nemoralis; assembly: GCA_014155875.1. NCBI lineage: Eukaryota > Metazoa > Mollusca > Gastropoda > Stylommatophora > Helicidae > Cepaea > Cepaea nemoralis. Next base: position 12,309 of record JACEFZ010009287.1, on the reverse strand, counting down.
ATGCAATTGAACTCTCTCTCTCTCTCTCTCTTGCTCTCTCTCTCTCTCTTGCTCTCTCTCCCTCTCTCTCTCTCTCTCTCTCTCTCTCTCTCTCTCTCTCTCTCTCTCTCTCTCTCTCACTCACTCTCTCACACATGTACATACACACATTCACATACAAAATACACACGCAAATACACACATATACCCACGCACATACACACACCTACACACATCCATATACTTACGCACACGTACTCACATAACACCCGAAGATACACTTCCTCGCATACACTGCATGCATGCACACTTACACACACAATGTGGTGGATGGGTGGAGGCATGTATGTGTATCTGGGTTGTGTGTGTGGTTGGGTGGGGGAGTTGGGGTGAATGGGGGATGTGTGGGTGGGTGGTGGATGTGTCTCATAACATGGTAATATGTATCGTTTATCTTTACAAAATTCATTTGACAATGTTTTCTAGTTATATTTGGTCTCTGACTCAGATCCCTGGGTTCAACTCCATACTTGTAGGTCAGCATGGCCGAATGGATAAGAACACGTGTTCTTAAACATTCGGTGTGCTGATGCCGAGGTAAGGGGCTCAACCCCTACACCGGGCAGTTTGACCAAAATGCTGACCTATCGTCCTTGCTTGGAGATGTAAATTACAAGTACCTCTGAAGTCGAAGTGCATTCACTTGATGGCAAGGGACACTGTTAATAGGGGAAGCTAATCCACATGCAAAGTTCATTCCAGCATTACTTGAAATAGTGTGTATGGACTACACTTGAGTTCAAAGTTCAGTCCAATGCATGAATATGTATTGTGTATGGACTACACTTGAGTTCAAAGTTCAGTCCAATGCATGAATATGTATTGTGTATGGACTACACTTGAGTTCAAAGCAAGGGAGCGCAAATAAAAATCATGCTTCAGAGAATGTTCAATCAGACCCACAGCAGCCTGGTGACAATGATAATGATCAATCAGACCCACAGCAGCCAGGTGACAATGCTAATGATCAATCAAACCTACAGCAGCCTGCATCAATATATGAAATTATATCTCGAAATTGAGGCACAAAAGTTGTAAATATTGTCCGAAAACATGTACTTTGTGAATGTGGCGTCACTGAAATTCTGCTAAATAAGTGTTGTTGTTGTTGTTGTTGTTTGTCCATCAAGAATGATGATGACCATTCATTTCATCCAGTGGGGTTGAAGGTGTGGAGCCGTGGGTTCTAAGATGGCTGATAAGGCCTATTTTGGCTCGAAATGTTCTTTGACAATGTGGACAAAGAATGCTTGACGTCTCTGGAGGAGGATTTCCTGCAGTGGTTTTTCTGTCCTGCCTTTTCTTCACAGCTCTTGCATATATAAATAAGTGTTAAACACTGTACGACTAGTGCCACCTTGGTATCTTTGTTTCCTTTGTACTTGCATCCACAACCCTTCAATTGTTTGGGTGTGAATGCCACTGTGTACAGGGTCAACAAAGTTATTGGCATGAACAACAACTGCATGATCGTAGATGCCATGGTTTAGTTGACCTACGTTGTTGTAGCCTCGCCAGGCATCGGTGACAATGGTCGTTCCTGGTAAGACGTGATCACTTATAATGCGTTCCAGTGTTGTCGCATCTCGCCTTTCCACAACTTCCAACCAGCAACGACCACTACCACGTTCAACCAGGCCAACTACCCATTGACCACGACGAAAGTGACCACGGTGGTACTTTCGGTGGAAAAAGTAGCTCTCGTCAGCTTCAACGACCACTGACTGTCCCTGAGCATCAAATCCTCCCAACAATGGATTGTTACGCAGCATCCAGTTGTAACACTCTACCCGAGCTGATGGTCTGCCTGGCATTATAATATTTCTTTACATCAAGTAGAAACAAGTGTATTGAAAGCCTCTGTATCAGTATCGGTATCTCCGTATTTATTTATATGTAACTAAGGAAGTAGTCAAAACGGAAGTAATCACACAATGAGGTCCTGTAAGGGATTCTTATTCACTACATTCACTGCGGAACTATTTGGGACCGGAATTCGGAACAGTGCCGAATTGCGAATAGAATAAAATTATATGAAACAAAATAAAAAACGTCACCTCCCCATTTGGGAATTGAACCTCGAGCTCCCGTGCACCAGGCGAGGACACTTTAACGAATGAACAAAATATTGTAATGTGGATACACGCATAGGAATAATCACGTGACCTACTTCGATTGCGAATATAATTTTTAAAATTTTTTTTTCTATTCGCAATTAGTCACTTCGATATCTAAAGAGTGTGGATTGCCTTCTTCCCTGTTCTGACTGTCTACTTATGCTATGCCCATCATCATCATCATCATCATCATCTTCCACTTCTTCCGTCAAGCGTCGTGGGGAGGAATAATTTGAGTTCCAGCGCCCGGTGGGCGGCACTGGATAGTGTCATTCCGTGTGGTTGAACAATGTCTCTGATGTCGTCAATCCATTTTCTTCTTGGACGTCCTCGTGGTCTCGTCGCAGATGATCTTTGATGTAAGGCCACTGATGGTAGTTGCTGATGTTGCATTCTAACGACATGGCCAAACCACTTGATCTTCTGTCTTTCAATAAATGTGGCACAAGGTGTTGATCCCACAGTATGTCTGATAGTAGCATTTCTTACTCTGTCTCGGATTGTTAAGTTGGCAGCTCTCCTCTGGCATCTCATTTCGCAGGTGTTGATTTTGCGAAAGCTTATGATAGTGTCCATAGGAATAGTCTATGGATATTGGAATGCTATGCAGGAATTTGGAATACCAAGGAAGTTAATCAACATGACCAGACTATGCATGGAAGATACTTATAATATAGTAACATATAAAGGCAGGAAATCAGACCCCTTCCAAATAACATCTGGCTTGAAACAGGGTGATGCACTATCGCCGCTACTCTTCAATCTGGCTCTAGAGAAAGTTGTAAGGAAGCTAAAGGAGGAATGTGATATTGGAGGAACATCCAAGCTGCTTGGTTATGCAGATGATATAGATATTATAGGGCAAAGTGAACAAAAGACATTGGAAATATTGACTCACTTAAAGGAAAAATCCCAACAGATGGGGCTGGTTATCAACCAAGATAAGACAGAATATATGGTAATTTCAAGAGACGGAATGGCTAAAAACTCTGGCCACATACAAATAGATAATATGACCATTAAAAGAACGGAAACATACAAATACCTGGGTACAATCTTCAACTGCTCCAACATCATAAGGGAAGAAATACAAACTAGAATCAACTCTGGAAATAAGATATACTATGCACTACAACATCTACTAAAATCAAAGGCACTATCTCGTAACACCAAAATCACAATATACAAAACACTGATCAGACCAGTTGTGTTGTATGGCTCTGAAACCTGGAGTACAACGAAAGGAGACGAAGCCTTGTTACAAACCTTTGAGAACAAAATTTTAAGACGCATCTTTGGACCCATTAGGGATACAAAAAGTGGAGAGTGGAAAAGAAGAAGTAACAAAGACATTTATTATCTGTTTAAGTCCTTGCTAATCACTGGTATCATGAAGGCTAATAGACTACAATGGCTGGGGCATATAGAAAGAATGGAAGATAATAGGGAAACAAAACTCGCTTACACTCAGGAAATAAATGACCGTAGACCCCGAGGTAGACCAAGAAGACGGTGGAGAGATAATACATGTACAGACCTACAAGCACTTGGAATCAACGACTGGCAAGAGAAGGTCAACCAGAGAGACGAATGGAGACGGATTGTATTTGCAGCAAAGAACCTCAATGGCTCGGAAAGCTGAAGAAGAAGAAGAAGAAGAAGAAGAAGAAGAAGAAGAAGAAGAAGAAGAAGAAGAAGAAGAAGAAGAAGAAGAAGAAGAAGAAATTTGGATAAAGTCCAGGTGTGAGATTGGTAGCATAGGGTCGGTGTGAATATGCTGTTTATTATCTGTCGCTATGCTCACCAGTTGATATTCCTGGCATGTCTTGTGTGATTTCGTTATTATTTCGCTGTGCAAATTGAACAGATCTGGTGGTTGTACAGAACTCTTTCTGACACCTTGTTAAATCTGAAAAGTTCCCAACTGGTTGCACATTTTCTGTTGCCAATATGTTTTTTGTTTTTTTAAAATATATATTACTGTCATTATTCTGAGATCTTTATCATCGGTGTTTAAAATTTCAAACATTCTAATTATTTCGTCATGTTTAAATATATCAGATGCTTTAATGTAGTCAATAAAGTATACAGATGGATATCTTTTCATTTAAATCATTGTTTGTTAATATGTTCAAGATGTATGCGACGTTTTTGTGTGTGCTGTTACCGTCCACAAATCAATGCTGTTATTCCTCCTATCTCTGGTTTATCTAACGTCCAATTCTTCTCATAAGTTTCATCAGTATTTTGATCGCATTTCCCATTAAGCCAATTGTGCGATGTTCTCCACAATCCCTTGCATCGTATTTCTTTAGTAGAACAATGGCAATAGATTTCCAGAGGCAGTCATGTATATATCCACTATTGCAGATGTCATTCAGCAATTTTGTTATCACGTCTATACCCAACCCACTAACGGCTTCAATTTCTTTGACACTGATGTCATCTGGCATCGGGGATTTACCTTTCATCATATGTTAAATAGCGTGAAGTAAAAACAAACATTTAGAAAAGAATTCACTGATTCAGAATAGTAACATACTGTTTAATCTATTGCTTTATCGCCGGCTCCGTGGCGAATAGGTTACGGACGTAGTTCGTAAACCCGCATACCACGTGTGAAACACAGCTGTGGGCGATTTGGCAGCAGATCTCCTTACGTTGTTTTTAAAAAAAATGAAATGATATGGGTGCCGGTCGTTCAGAAAGCAATGGCAAACTACTGAACGTAAACTTGCCCAGGAATCACGAACAGCTAAAACAATGCTGGGCTTGTGTGACATGACGGGTGGAGTTGGCTTCGGAAATGACACCACAAGTACTAAGCGACTTCTCTGGCCAGTCCAGGGATTATGGTTCAGAGGACTCCGCAGTATATTAGATACCTATCCCTTATAAAGTAATCAATCTAATTCCTCTCTAGACAAGGACTAGATCCCCACAAGAGTTCAAAACATTACACAAGGATATTATATTAAACATGTCACAGCGTTCAGGAAACAATACATACACCAGCTTGAATCACTATCCAGAAGGTTCTACAAGATGGAGACACAGGCAGCCAGACTGTTAGGTAGCATGACTACAATGTTCATCATGCGATGTCCCTATGTCTGTTCGTATGATGGAGTCAGGCAACCTCTCACCCGAGTGCGTCGATGCTCCTCCTTCCAGTTCTGGGGATGTATCAGGACAATTCTCAATTAGCTGGAGGGTGACCAATGGAGACTGAGACTCAGCCAAGACTAGGTCGCTTTGAGAAGTAATATACTTTGAGAACTTCAAGATGTCTATTTGCATCTACTGAAGTGGAATAACACTGGGTGAAAGGTCTTGGAGTATACCCGACAGTTTTCACCGCCACTGGAGCCAACTCAAAGTAGAAGAAACGTTCAAACAATGTCGCTTGACACACTGTTGTGCGGCACTTTCGGCGGGTTGCCCTGCGGAAAGAGACCAAGCAATATGGGATAAAACCCGGGTTAATTAAGTCTTTCTGGAGGACTTTTTGTGTTGGCATTCTGGCGGTGGAATTGTGCACGGTGTACCTGTGCGGGCTGTTGGCTTGCCGAGGCTCCTGTCTATTCCATTGTTCACATAGGGCAGTGAGGAGCATTTCGTGTGATATTCACTGGCACAGGAACAGAGCATAATGGGGACGACCCGTTGCTGTGAAGGCACTTCCGGCTTCGGCGGGCATTTTTTTAATGAGGTTAGCCTTCCTCGGGTTTCGAGGCAAGTTAGACTTGTGATGTGATGTCACCCACATCTTAGCTGTTCAAGATAGAACGATCAACGACATCACGGTCAACTCTCAAAGGAAGGCAGGGGCAGACCATGGGCATTTCCTCGCTATCCAAGGAGGCTTCCATAATTGCAGAGCCGGCACATATTGCTCTGAGACTGGGCTTACCCAGAAATCACATTTCTCCCTCGCTTATGTCGCCAGTGCCCGGAAAACAAGAGCAGTTCCGAGCACCGAGACGTCACGATGCAAAGAGTGAGGAAGAAAATACAACCTGAAATAGGGGCAGAACAATGTGGGTTTGTAGAAGGAAAGGGTACAGTAAATGCTGTGTATATGCTGCGAACAGTTATTGAACGTGCTATAGAAAACAAGGATATACACCTTTGCTTTATTGACTACACAAAGGCTTTTGATAGAGTTAGACATGTCAACATGGTGGATATGCTTGCAGATCCACAAATTGATGGGAAAGAAATTAGACTTATAAAATCCATATAATAGAAATAACAAGCTGCCATAAGGATTGATAATGAAGTGGGACAATATCAACCTATTAAGAGAGGTGTTATGCAGGGATGTGTAATGTCTCCAGATCTTTTTTCCCTATATAGTGAAAATATTTTCAGAAATGTAGAAGATATAAATGGAATCAGCATTGGTGGAAGAAACAATAACATTAGATATGCAGATGATACAGTATTGATTGCAGACAATGCACAGTGCCTAGATGATGATGCAGTAATAATTCAATATGAAATCCACAAACAAGGATTAATAACTCGTTAAGTTAGAACGTCAACTGTTCTGACCTGAACTTTGGAAAATATGAAATAACTCACGCAATCCAGCGAACGTTTTCCAGACATTTAATGATTTAGTTCATATGGAGAACATAGATTGCGCTTCACACAGGGTCGGTATCTATTACTAATCTCTATGACTATCTTCCCTACTCTGTCCTGTTCACCTTGAAGCCTAGTTTTCCATTCTCCAGTTCGGTCGTTCAGAATTCGCCACTTTGCCTAGGTTTTCTGTTCCCAGTCCTTCCATTAATGGCTTCTTATCAACAAATTCCCCTTCCTGTTGTTTACTTGCAGATCCTCGTATCAACTATCATTGCATCCACATATCCACTTGAGACAGAATTTAGAAAACACAACCGCTTGGTAACACAGCCTCACAACGTCTGACTCTTTGTTGTCCTATGACGTCTCGTGTTTCCTTTGGTTTTTCTTGTGCATCGTCCCTTTTGGTGCATCCTTCCGTAAAATCCCAGTATCTCTTTTGTGTGCCTTGTTTTAGAGTGCTCGTCATATGGCACACAGGATCTGCAACAATTAGTAGACGCGGTTGTTGTACACAGTGAGCAGCTGGGGTTGGAATTAAAATGTAAGAAGACACAGGTTATGTTCGTAACTAGGAAGAACGAAGTACCACAATGTAATATGGTACTATGCAACAAGTAAATGGGAATATTCTGCAACAAGTGAATCGGTACATTTATCTCGGAACAGTCATAAAATCTGATTGGAGATGCCTTGAAGAGATTAGAACAAGAATCGCCATGGCAAAAGTAGCCTTTAGCAAGATGAAAGACATTCTGACCAATAAAAAGATGTCAATTGAAACGAGAAAAAGAGTTTTGAGGGGATACATAGAGCTTGTTCTTTTGTATGAATGTGAAACTTGGACAATGTGCAGTCAAGCTGGAAAACATCTGATGGCTGCAGAAATGTGGTTTCTGAGGAAAATGCAAAGAATACCATGGACAGACAGAAAAACCAATGAACAAGTCCTTCAAGAAACAAATGAAGATCGTAAATTGATTAGAGAAAGGGAGGCACTATTCGCAATGGAATTGCGAATATAAAACAAATTATATTCGCAATCGAATTGCAGGAAGTAACAAGCATGGCACAGCGTCTGCTCTCTAGTCAATTTGAGTTTGGGCCATTAAGAAGTCTAAGAAAGTGGTTAATCTAAATAGGAATGTTCACTGTTGCGAGTTTAATTCTGCCGATTTTTCCGTAATTGTTAATGAATCACTCTTCTTCTTACTTCTGTCCGTTGTTTTGGCATCCCATTTTATTTCTATATTACGTTAGTCCTGTTTAAATATCAAGAGTAATTTTTCAGAACAGGTATCCCCAATACAAATAACGATCCCTACATATAATTCTGTCCTTATGCGAGTTCAAGAATTGTTAATTTTTGTTTCTATACACTTTCTGTTACCAGGCATCCATGTTTGTTTACGTTACCATCCTACTATTTATGTTCTGATAATATCGCAGCAGTGATGATTCTCTTAATTAAAAATTTGACACTTTCTATGGTCTCCATTGCATCCTATCTGAGTAACTCTGTTCTGGTCCAAGCTGATAGTAATATGCTTCGCCTCAGCGAGACATGATTAGGCAATTCAAACACCAGGCTTTCGATTGACTGGCCTCATTAATTAATAAATAAACAAGGAAAAGGAAATGCTAAACATATTAAAGTGCAGGAAAACCCGGTATATCTGAAGCAGGTGGAAAAGAGAGAGGAGAGTCTTAAAGACAAGAAAGGGAGAGGTGGGAGATCGAGACTTAGAGCGAGCGAGCTAGCAAGAGAGAGAGAGAGAGAGAGAGAGAGAGAGAGAGAGAGAGAGAGAGAGAGAGAGAGAGAGAGAGAGAGAGAGAGAGAGAGAGAGAGAGAGAACTCGTGTTCGGATGGCTAAGCGCCTTTCCCAAGACAACAAAAGTAGAGGACAGGTAGGAACAGAAAGACTAAGTGCGCAGGTTCTTGCGGAGCAAGATAAACAACATCTAATACACAAAATCCGTAGAAAACATATGCCTAAAGCGAAATCATCAGACTAGCATTGGCATTGGTGTCACCTAATTCCTGAAAATGGGAAGAAAAAAAATATCACCTCCCCGTTGGGAATCGAACCTCGAGCTACAGTGTACCAGGCGGAAACACTAACCACTATGCTACTGAGGATATCTTATCGTATGAACAAAATATTGTAATGTGGACACACGCATAGGAATAATCACGTGACCTACTTCGATTGCGAATATAATTTGTTCTATTCGCAATGGCATTGCGAATAGTCACTCCGTTAGGAGAAATTAGACGAAGGCAGTCAAAATTTTTTGGACATGTTATGAGAAGATATGGATTGGAGAACTTAGTGACAGCTGGCAAGATCGAAGGGGACAGACCAAGAGGAAGACCGAGAGGAATATACCTGGATGGCTTGGCCACATGGAATGGACGAGACAGGAACACTGAGCTGATCCACGACTCCGGTGATCGAGTGAAATGGCGAGCGATGACCGCCCACGCTTTCCGGCATGGCACATGATTGATTGATTTAATAAATAAGTGTAAAAACACGGTAGAATGTAGATACATTGTAAGTTATAACAACAATACATAACAAATGATAACATAAAATATGTAAAAAGCCGAACATTATAAAGGTGTTTAGCTTTGCCTGCCGGACGGAGGACATTAGGCTTAAAAAGGAGGACATGTCCTCTCTTTGCCGGACGTCTGGCAACTCTAGATATACCGAACATGTGAATATTCAGTCTTCTCATTTCTTTCTTAATGTTATCAAACTTTGGGATGTTTGTGGTTAATTTTCTTTAAGTGTTTTGTGGCTCTAGGAGGCCAGTAAATAATTGGCTTCCCTCCCCACAGAGAGAGGGGAGGAAACAACTCATAATGACAACCATGTATTGAAAGTACACGATTTAATTTTAAGAAACAAATATAGAACCAAAAAGTTGATTATAAAATGTAATTACATAAGGATTATAGACTTATTTTACAAGAAATCTAAAATAATTTTTCTACTTTTTACATGATTTTAATGAAAAATATGTTATTAAAAGAAGATTAGTAGAGAGATTTATGAGTTATTAAACATTTTTATAACTATCATATTATAACTTGTTATTTGTTTTAGCTTTAGTAATCTCCCTTATAAAAATATTAGATGTTTCTGTCCCCCTACTCATTGCTTACTTTAATCTTTAATTTGCATACAGTTGCTTGACGCGATCGGGTATCACCTAGTAGCACATTCTGCTCTCTACCGGACGAAGATGTTCCAATGGAATCCCCATTAACGTCGTTATCTTTATCGATTTCATTTACAGGCATGATTTTCTTGAGAAAATACAGCGGTGGTTTCCCTTTACCTCCCGCCAGTTTGTCCATCAATCAATCAATCAGGTTCTGTCTCGACAATGAAGGCTGGCTTCAATGGATCTCCAACACTGTCTCTCGCCTTGATTGTACATTCTGTCAGACTGATGTTAGTCCATCGCTTGATGTTATCTTCCCACTTGTATCTATGTATAAATCTTGCTCGCTTGCCTTCAATCTTGCCCTCCAGTTTGGATTTTATAGAGTGTTACGTTCTGTTAACGTGGCCGAAGTATGTCACTTGCCTCTGTTTTGTTTCTTTCATCAACTCTCTTTTCATTAATTCAAAACAATGTTTTCCCGTGATGAATTTGAATAACGAAGACACAAACAATAGATTGCACGATTTATTGCCTGGCATATTTCGCTGCATCTCGTCAGGTACATACTGCAGAAATCACACAACTTACGTGAATTAATTAGATTAATCCTTCAAACTGAAATATACACATGTTCGCACAGTAATGTCGATTGTCTACCACGGTAATTTTAAACTGACTAACATGTCTTTCTGCTTACACAAGGACGGCTTACAAAGGTTGATTAGTATAGCTTCAGCAAACTTTAACAATCGACTACTTTGTGTGTTGAACAACACACGGAAGGCACTGTCTCTTTCAACCACGTGGCCACTCTCGAGCACATGTCTCCCGACCGATGAAGCCAGACTTTTCCGGTGTGTCGGCCTGCCTAGGCTACCATCTTCTGTGTGTAGTATCTTGTCCAACCAATTCGGAATATGTTCCGAAACCCTGCAATGTAACTGTCGCTCAGTTCTGCCTATGTAGATGGCCTCGCATCTGCATGTAAATTGGTAAATACAATTTGATTTGGCGTACAAAGCTACAGGTTCTTTTACTGCTGGGACTGGGATCGGTGTGTTTCTGTACCTGATGACTAGAGCTGCAGCACAGAATGTTCGCTCGACTGCTGTGGTGAGCCGGTCCCGCAGACGTTGCATTACGTCATCTCCTCGGAAGGTTAGCTGGATGAATACTTTGAGTTTAGGGACTGTAGTTACTTCTGATTTCGGTTTGGGCTGTTGGCAGTGGCGCTTTATAAATCCTGTGGAGTACCCATTCAGGTTTAAGGCATTCTTCAGAGTTTTAGATCTCTTTTCATTTCCAGTTTTTCTAGAACCTTTGTATTTGATTGTTTCCATGAAATACGACACATTCTTCTGTATATCCAAATCACCAGGGCATATATTCGACTTTCTAGTTTCTTGTTCACTGTCCAAGCTTCCGCGCCGTACCAATATACATAACATTTGACAATTTTCATTTTTAATGGTTGTTAATCTCTCTAGATTTTAATACTGATTTCATGCTGTTGAAACCATTTTTGGCCATTCCTGTTCTCTTTTTTATTTCTATTTCACTTCTGCCATCCCCATCATCATCAAGTGCTTTGCCAACTGGTGTTGACAATTGTGCTTTTCAACATCTCGCGATTTCAGTCCGAATGTATGCATTCCTGTGCTTCCACTATACAGTGATTTAAAGAGTCATTAATTATTTATTATAATGTTCTTTTGTTGTTAGCCTTTATTTTTGTGATAAATACGTCCTAATGTTTCAATACTTCTCAGATTTTCTCTTCCCATAATGTGCCAAAAATGTAGCAGACAATAGACTAGACCACAGGAAATAGGACAAATACACTCACACACATCCATACACACTCACAGACACACACACTTTCACACACACACTCACAAACACACTCATACAAACTATCACACACACACTCAAACATACCACACACACACACACATACACACACACAAACATACACACACACACACACACACACACACACACACACAGATCCCTCAAAACAAACATATTTATTAAATATTACCAGACGTGGAACTAGAAATCCGTTACTACAAATAGAGAAGAAGATGACAAGCGTCGTAACATTAAGCATTGCTATTGTATTTAATGCACATTTTCACTTTCATTTCACATTAATTCACCAATATGTATATGTGTATTTCTCTTGACAAAGGTTTCAAATAACGAAACACAATGCCTGGGTTGTATTTTATTTATACCTGTTTTATTCATATTTGTGTAGCTTTTTATTTTTATTATTTTTATTATTATTATTATTATTATTATTATTATTATTATTATTATTATTATTATTATTATTATTATTACTATTACTATTATTATTATTATTATTATTATTATT